>PVKA01041310.1:0-18168 GCA_004027165.1 Ctenomys sociabilis | reverse complement strand
GCAGCGGGGGAGGGGGTGGGGGTGGGGGAGGGGGTGGTGGCGCGCACGGGGGTGGAGGCGCTGCCGCCGCAGGGCTCCCTTTGGTCGGCTGGCCTGCCGGGGACACTAGTGGGGCTTTGCTTGAGGATGAAGGGGGCAGAGGTGGAGGCAGGGGCGGCGGCGGCGGCGGGGCGGGCACGCTGGGCCGCGGAGGGACTGTGCGCGGTGCTCCGGTCCCCTCGGAGGCCGTGCCCAGTCTGGGGGACGCGGGCGGGTTCGGAGCGCCTCCGAGCGGTTTGATGGGCAGCCTGGGCGAAGGTGCACGTGAGCCAGGGCCCTGCCCTGCTTTGCCACCTGGTAGTGAAAGGAATTCCAGGTTAGTGCACCAATAGAGGAAGGAGAACGCCTGGTACCAGGCCTCAGAGCTGCAAGGTAGAGCCCTCTCCCGTGGTCCATGGAGAGGCCTCAAGTGCAGCAGCTGTCACTCAGCTGGCCCAGCCTGCACAGCCCCAAGCCTTCCTCCCAGCGAGGAGCCTGTGTCTTCTAAAATAAGCCCAGGCCAGGACTCCAGACTGCCTGTTCTCAACTGCCAGCAGGCCCGGGGTCCCCTAGTGCGGAGCACAGGACTGCTCTGACTCCTGCAGACTTCATCTCAGGGCCACCCTAAGAGCATTTACTCCTATCGCTGGGCTTTTCCGCGCGCGGCAAGCTCTAATGAGGGCCCTCAGCTTCCCACCCAGAAGTCCCAGCTAGGGAGGGTTCCCTCCAGCGTTTCTTGAGCAAGGACTTTGTCACTTTCTTCTTGAGAGCAGAAGATTCATGGTTCCCTGACTACATAAACAGGAGACACTTGCCCTTGGCAATCCAAGGCCTGCAAATTTGAACCTCTCAGCTTCACAGGCGCTGGAAGTTTGAAGCCTCTTTTCCCAAAGACTTGCCTGCTTCCCAGGGCTCCTCTTTCCTGGTCCCTTGGATTTCTCAGCCCTATAAGTAGCCTCATCAGTATATCAGCCTGGACTTGAAAATCAATTATTCTTCTGAATTCAGCAACAAGAAATTGTTCATGATGAGCATTTGTGTTTGGTGGGTTGCATGGAAGACCTGGCTGTGTCCAGAGGTCCTTGGGACTCTGCCTGGCCCTGAACCACATTGCTAGCTCTCATCTTTGCTTCTCTCTGTTTCTTTCTAGAGGAAAAATTACTCCCCCTATTTACTGCATATTTCTGAAATACAGTCTTGGAGTGTTCTGTAAATGTCCTGTCAATGATAGTAGTCTCCCTGAAAGAAATTCCATTTTCACCTACATCAGCACCCCTATATTTTATAATCTCCATGACAGCACATAGAAAACACTTGGAAAAATGGCTACTGCTAAAGTTTCCTGAGCATTGCCACAAAGAAAACACAGCTTTCATTTCAGATTATGAACCCAGGCATCTGCTGAATTCTGAGTGCATATCAGTCTCTAGTGTTTATGCAACCAGCTGTTAAATCATGCACTAAAGGATTCAATGTTAAAAGTCAGGCCAACAAGGCAGAAGAAAGTGACTTTGGGCATGTGGTGCTAGGTGGACAGGACCACAGTACTATCTGGTTTCCCAGACTGGTGGCCCTTTGGCCCTGATGGGAACGTCATCCACATAATACTACTATAGAATGGCTGTTCTTAAGGTGGGCCACTAATGCTATCATTCCTCTGTTGAGGGTTTTCTTTGAGGTGATTCTGGAAGATGTAGTATCTTTGCAGTGGTGCCTCTACCTTTGCTGATTTGATGTCAGGGCCCCAAAGTAGGCATTGTCACAAGAGCTAATACCATAACAAGAAACAGAAGGGGTAGATCTACGAGTACAAGGTAAGCTCAGAGAGGTGGCTGTCCCAGGGGAAAATAGCAGACTGGTAATGCTGGCCCAAGAAAAGGCCATGGTTATTGTAAGCTGCAAATACTGTGTGGGGTTTTGCTCTGAGACTGACTCCTTCAGCATTGCAGTTGGAAAAGAAATACAGCATGGCATCTGCTGTGGGTGGGGGTAGTTTTAGTCAGAAGCCATTTGGGGAAGGGGTTGAACTACTGTGGGAATCAGAAATCACAAAATGTCACATCCTCGGGGGTCACCCTACCTCAGTAAGAAGATCTGTGCCCTCCCTGGCTGTGTGAGACAGACATGGTGAGGAGGTGGGCCTACTTCAAGCACAGAGCTTAATGATCTGCTTGCTTGTTTCATCTGCCAGTGTGATCCAGGAGGCACCTGAGCTTGTAGAGTTGCCGCATTCTGTTATATATGGACAGAGACCTTTGGAGAAGGGGCACCTCATGAGCCCATAGACCATAGTGCTAGTCAGAGGATATCTTTGAGGCACATAAGGAGGACACCAACTCTAAAAACTGGTGGAGTGAATACAACCCTTAGGGAGATACCACACCACTGACTGACCTTGTCCAAGGGGGAAATGAAGAGAGGAATCTGCATTCACGCACACACACTGGGCATGCAAACAGAATAGGCCCTAGAAGTGGCTCACTAGCCTCCACCCATGTCTGCTGGATCCCACTAGTGCAGACCTGGAGACAGACCACTCACCTATGTGGCTAGAGGAATCTTTTGAACTCATTTTCTGCTTTTGTTTCTTTTTTCCCCCCTACCTTTTGCTCTTTTATTCATTTTTTTGTCTATTTCTTTTACCTAATTACCTAATTCTACTGACTTTCATTTGTGCTTAAATTTGATCTTTTCCTTCTTTTCAAATTTTATTTTTTTCATTTTCCCTTCCCTAACTTCCTCCATTCAAAAAATTATGACTGTCATGCTTTATTATTGTTTAGCTATTCAGTTGACCATATGCTATTATTATTGAGTTTTTTTATTGTTAATGGTGGCATAGTTATTGTTTTTAGATATTTACTAAACACCAGTATTTGACTTGTCTCTGTCTATATTATTTTATGCAGATCTCTTTTCCACTGTTAAGGGTGGTATAGTTGCAGCTGGTATTGGTTATTATGGTATGCTAATGTCCTGTAGTAATCCAGTTATCACTGTTGATTTCCATTGGTAATGGTGGTATAATTGTTGCTTTTAATTGGTTTTCAGTATGTGCCAATATCTGGTTTGTCTTTGAGCTATAAACATTACTAGAGTGTGTCTTTTCCTCTCTGAGTGGTGCTGAAGGTCAAGCCTCCAGAAAAACACTTGGGCACTAAGAAGAATTGAAAATGTCATATTGACTAAGATGAAGAGGAATGTGAGTATCAAAATATAACTAACTCCAAGGACACATCACAAGGAGACAGAATCTAATTAAAGAGACCGCCACAGCAGTAACAGAGCTTCTCTATCCTAACTTGTCTTCAACCTACAGTGTAAAAACAATAGAAACATGAGCAAGGAGGGCAACAAGATGCCTCTGAGCCCCTGTCACTCCCCAAAAGCTTTTCTCATGGACACTGAACTGGAGGAAGCTATAGATAAATAAATGAAATGGTCAAAATGTTTGAAGAGATAAACATACAAGCAAATGCATAAGGTGTTTAATGAGCTCAAAGACTATTTAAATAAACAGATAAAGGATTTTACCAATCAAGTGTTTGACAAGCTTAAAGAAAGAAAACAATAAACTAACTGAGTTAGACAAGAACATACAAGACACAAATGACGACTTGGTAAAGAACTAGAAAATATGAAAAGAAAGTGTGCAGAAACATATGTAATGAAAATTCAGTGGGCAGCATGGGTAGAGACCTTGACCAATGTGAGGACAAAGTAATCAGAAAACAAGAAGGACACAGGAGGTCATCACTCACTGATACCCTAAAAATGACAAGACTTTAAGCTGGATCCCAGAGCTGCTAGATGAACAAAACAACCGCATCATAGGATTAGAGGAATAAAAGAAAAACTAGAAGATGATTCAGAAAAGTATTTCTCACCTGTAGCATCCCTCTGGCCTGCTGGTCGCAACACAGGAAAGCCACCAGCAAAGAGATCCCCCAGCGCTGGGGGCGTGCTTCCTCCTCTGGCGTTCACAGACGCTGCACCTTCTTTGTTGGTGGCCTTGGAAGCTTCAGAGAAGAGGTGAGTGGGTGAGACTTGTGGGCAGGGCTGGGCCTCCACTGCTGCCTTCCGCAGCCTCGAAGCCTCCTCTCTCCACTGTCCCCCTCCCACTCAGCACCTTCCTGAGCACCCTCTGCCTTCCCTCGCAGACTCATGTGCCTGGTTTATCTGCTGCCCTCTCCATTCTTACCAAGAGCTGACAGTTGTAGCTGCCACTCCAGAAAGCACCCAATGAAGAGCTACCAGGACACTGCTACTTGGTGAGTGTCACCTGGGGAACTGACTACACATGGAAAATTAGAAATCCCAATCGTGGTGGTAGAGATGCACCTTTTTTTTTTTTAGCTTGACATTGGAAGGACAACACAGAGAAACCCACAGATCTAATTCAGTCAGCCATGTTAGCTTCTTGTCTGTAAAGCATTGATAGAATTGCAAGCGGGAAGTAAAGGCCTGTAATGATTTCTGCTTCTGAATCTTCCTTCCCGGTTCCCCAGCTTTAAGGTCCCCTGTCTGTCATGCTCCTCTGCACTGTTTCTTTTATGGCACAGCCAGGCTCCCAGCCTTCCAGATGTGTGTGCTTACCAGCTGCAGAAACAGAGACGATGTTTGGCTTTGACAGGAACTCCTGGCAGAACTTGGCTACAAGCAGAAGCTCATGTACTGAAGAAATTGGGCACAATGCCAATGAGTGGGTGAAAGTGGTCAGATGACTCTGAGTAGAGTATTTCTATACGTTACTTCCTCATGGGAGTGATTCAGAAATGGACGTTCCAATAAACAGGGTTAATTTGTTAATTGAGCTTGACTGATTAGAAAGTGAGTCTAACCAGAAGCTAATTTTTTAAATTATAGTCAGTGTTGAAAATATTTCTTTAAAAATGTGCCTTTGTGTGTGTGTGTGTGTGTGTATATATATTACAATTCTATTTTTAGGACTATCTTTGGGAATTATCATTATGAACCCATTGTAAAATATACAAAGATGCCATAATACGTTACTAAATACTTCTACATGTATTATTATGATTTTTTTTTTTATTTCTGGTCCAGGGAATAAACTCGGGACCTTGTGCTTGCCAGGCAGGCACTTATGCTGTTGAGCTATTTCCCCAGTCCTACATGTATTATTTCAGTCTTTGCCTGGTAGCAGTGGCAGACCTGGGAACAGGTTGTCTGGCCTATGTGCAGCACTACTTTTTCTCTGTCATGCTCTAGAAGACAGAACACTGCAGGCAAATGATCCCCTGAGACGGGATTCTATTTTCCTTTGAAAAATGAAATAGAAACTACATTTTAAAATATTGAGACTCTCAGATTCTGTCATTAAGTTTGAAGACTATGTTGACATGGAATAAATGATCTTTAAATATTGCTCTATAACAGGTACAAAATAGGTCATATCCAGAAATGAGATTATATGAAAGAAAGGAATGAGGTGTTGATGGCGCTTCATTCCATAACATAAAAATGTTATGCTAGGTGAGAAAAGCCAGTCACAAGAGGCCACCTGCAGTATGATTCCAGTCCTACAAAAGGTCCAGAATGAACCAATCCATAGAAATGGAAGTAGGTAGTGAATGCCAGTGGGTAGGGGCTGAGAAGAACGGAGAGTGGTGGCTAGTGGGTATGGGGTTTCCCTTTGGAGTAATGGAAATGTTTTCAACACGGTTGGTCACAACAACATTGTGACTACACTAGCAGGATCTATCAAGGTGGTAAAAATGTTGAATTTTGTTATGCATATTTTACCACAATAAAAAGTTGCCTCGCCATGGATTTTTTTAATATTTTATTTTTAAGCATTTGAAAAGTAATGGAAGATATGTGCAAGTTTAAACCATCTGAAAATCAGAAAGGGAAATTCTGATTGGCCTGTCCACTAACTGGTTTAAGGTGGCCTGGGTGTATCCTGGGTCACCACTGCAGCCCACCCGGGGTATCTGGCTGTGCCCCACATACCCACCCTGCCCAGGAGTCTCCAAGGCCTGATGGAACTGCTCACTTACTTTCGATTTGTGGGGCACTGCGGTCATTGATCTGCGTGACTTTTCGCAGGCGAGTTCCTTGCTGGATGTCAGCCAACAGCGCACTCCGACCTTTGGGATCTGCCTTTCTCAAACTGGAAGTGTCTGTGCTAACCTGGGAGGAAGTAAGAAGGATTTGACTATAATCACATATAACATTGACAGATAAGCAAGTGCCCTGTGTGCTAGGAGTTTTCCCTGGGTTGATCCCACGCTTGCAGTTACCTGTAGGTCTTGCTGGAGGTTGCCTTGGTCCCTACCTACATCTCTCTCTTTGGAGTTCAGAATGGACTCCTTCAGATGGGCCAGGACAAATGTTCACCTTGTACATTTAAAAGCATTAGCAAGCCTTCTATCATAGACTCTGCCCCTTCCCAGGTAAGCATCACCGATACACTTGAGCTTTCATCCTGTGAATATCTACCCCTGCCACAGGTTCTGAATGTTCACCCTGCTTGGTGTTCCATGATGCTCCAGGCCAAATCCTTGGCTGACTCATCTTGTTGATGGCAACTGCTCCTGTGCCCTGCTTGGTCCTGGACCATTCTGAGCAGTGCCAAGGCCTTTCTTGTGTCTTTTGTCATCCTCTCACTGTTGGGTCCAAGGTGATCCGTGATGGTTCTATTGTTTCTTTTAGCTGAAGCAGATTTGGGCAGTGGGAGCTGCCATTGAGGGAGTGGTGGTGACTTTTACATAACCATGGAGCAGAGGGGAGAACTACGGAGCTCAAAAGGAACTGGGACCCAGAAGGGTCAGAGAAGGGAAGAAAGGGAAGGCAGGGTTTTAGTGCACTTAGTGATTGTTTGTTTACCAAACCTTATCAGCTTAGAGGGAGTTGTGGGGACTATGAATTCATCTATTTAAGATCCTAGGGTTTGTTCTCACTTCAAAGGAGCTGAATCCCAAAGGCCATGTGCTTTTCACTATGAGCATGAGGAAGCAAAGGCACATATACCCACAGGATGTGTGTTCTAGAGAATGCTGGACTATTTCATAAATACATTAGCAAAAACACCTTTTGCCCTAAGTCTGAAAGTAGCTCTGCGATCTAGCTGCTTCACTTCACTGTAGGTTGAGCTGACATGCACAGGGGTGTCCATGGGTCATCAGAACCAGTGGGTGCCAGAAGAAATGAATGGGGGGTTGGCCAGTAGGGAAGGGTGGGCCTGCTCTGGGAGACAGTCAGTTGAGAGGTTTATCTTACACAGCTTTAGAGATGAGTAAACACTTCTTAAAGTAAGAAATACCCTTTAGTCCTTCCTGGTTAGGGAATACCATTTGTCTTGGGTTTTAGTTCAAGCATTACTATATCAAATGTCTTTTCTGACCCCAACTTTAAATAATGCCAGACATTGTTCTCAGTGGACCATATTCTTTTTTCTTCATTCGTATTTATTATGAGATACTCGTTTGTAGATCTCCTAATACACACAGTTTTGCATATGTGGTTATGAGTTTAATGTTCATCACCTCTATGGCTTGCCTGTCAGAAAAAGATCCTGTTTGTTTTGTCTAATACATCCCTGAGCAGTAGGAGAGGACCTGGCCCAGGCAGGCACATTAAGTATTCACTGGATGACTAGATAAGTGAATGAAGGAGCTAGATCCACGGGGCATAAGGCACTGTTCTTGCTCACAGGACCTACACATGTGTCCAGGACACAGGTATGCTCTGCACAGAATTTGGCCACCTGCAATCAGCATGTGACTGAATGTCTACCGTGTGCCACAGAGAAGAAGACTACAGAGGGCTCATAAAGAACTGTAGGAGTCAGACTGAGTAAGCTTTACAGGAGATGTGAGACCTGAGGGTCCCTGGAGCATAACCAAGGTTTATAGATCCTTGCTACAGCCATTTTCTGTTTAGAAAGGACAAAGCATGCTTGCTGACTAGAAACTCATAAACTCCATAGTATCACAGATTAGAAACAAAGGCCACTGTGGTTTGAGCTAAAATGTGCTGAGCCTGCATTTTCACTGGCTGACTCTATAGCTTGGGTTGTGAATCTTATGCAGGATTTGGTTCTTGTTGCTTGGATACATGGTTTTGAGCCCAAGAGAGGGGCTCCTGGATGAGGGTTACTGAGACAGCTGAGAGCAAGAGGTCTTAATTCTAATTCATTGGCAATGTAGAGATATACGGAATACATATCTAAGTGAACACATAAAACACGGTGTTTCCCACACAACATTTTTAGATACTCTACATAAACCATTAATAGAAGTCATTTTAAACTGCAAAGTTTAAACTGTTTCAAGTTTCTTCTCCTTTTACTTATAAAAACTGAAATAAGGGACCAATAGAAACACAACCCTAGCCAAAAGGGCATAGAACTTTATGTGAGATTGTGTACTTTACAATCTCAGGTGTTCATTATGGCCAGAGATAGGGGAGATGAAGTGCTTTGTAAAGTTTTCTTTAGAGAGTCAAAGAAGAGTGACTTAAGGCCCAACTCAAATGACAGCCTTGGGGAAGTGCAGCGTCTGCATGGTGCGTTCTTCTGTTGGAAGCACTTGGAGTGATGAGAAGGTTCTACCCCTCACTACACTCACTCCAGGAGAGGGTAATTCAGACTCGATTTCCTGTTTATTACCAAAATATGTGTCCCACCCCCTACCCTGCCACTCTGCCTGGTATTTCATGTGGGGTTATGAAAAATATTGCACTCAAGTAATGATTTTAATTTTAGTACCTCCTTAGCACATGCCTTTGTATGTTCCTGAGATAAGTTGAGGCTAGGTTTGTTAATAAACAACCTCCACACCAACAGGAGGACATGACAATTCACATCATGTCTACATCATGTCATTTATCTTGGTGCTAAGCTTACAGTTCTTTTTCTCTTATTTTTTTCTTTCCTCCTTCAGTATCTACCCTGGTGATTTTCCACTAGAGGGCTCTCCTTCACCTGGCATGCTACGGTGTCCTTCCACCCTTTGTTCTCCTAAGAGACAGGGAGGAACTGGTAACTGTGTGGCTTAAGTGCCTGTGGGTTTTATACAAAAAGACATTTTCATTCTCATATTGAAGATTATGTTACTCAAAGTAGTCATTCTTCTCCATCTGAAATATTTATCAACAATTCAACTATAATTTTCTTTTTGACAAATCCTTTAAAGCCCTCAGAATTCTTGTTACTGTGGTTACAGGATGCAAAGGCAGGAGAGAAGATTCCTAAATATTCACTGAATGTTTTGTTCTATACAAAGCCAGAGCATTGACAACTCTACTAAAAATATAAGAAAGAGAAAACCACTCCTGGACACTTTTTCCATAGCAAATACATACACCAAAATCAAAATACAGACATAGACACAGACACACACAGGGACACACAGATACACACACACACACACACACACACACAATAAAATAAAATAAAAAGACATTTTAAAGAGCAATGGTATTGAATGTGAAAATCTGTTGGATTGTGCACAAAGTTCTGATTTACTCACTTTGCCTCAAAAAGCTTCAAAAGAAATAGCCCAAGATCCCAAAATAATGTGCCACAATGGAAGAGATATATAAATATTAGCTTATCCCCTTTGGTGAAAAGGTTGAAAAACTGAAGTGAGGCAGTAGGATTACACATAAAAATAACAAATGACGGTACTAACAGAGTCAAGGTTAGCATTAAATTGGTGCGGTGCCTGTCTTCTTATCTTGACGCATCATGAAAGCCTCAGCACATTTGTTGGTCTTGCCAAACAATGAGCCAACCTTGGTACAATATCGTTTGCTGGAAGGCCTGAGAATTTAGCCCAGAGTAGACTCTGAGATCTGTGTTGTCTGCTGCTTGTCACCTTGGCACCATGTGCTATTCCTGCATGTGTCTGATAAGGGTTTCTGTGGAAGAAGCTGATGGGAATCTTGCCAGTTGATGCAACTCAAGCAGGTAACTTCTCTTAAGATGTTCTAATATAGCTCCAATCATTTCAATACAGTTTCAACTTCACAGCTGAGTCTGCTAAACCTCAGGTGAGGGCCCAGGGGTCTAGGCACTGGAGGATGCTCATGACAGCCCTCAGCCTGCCTTGGCCTTCTCAGCTTTGGGACAGATAGGTATCAGCAGCGCAGACACTTGTGGTTCATTCCTAAGTCTGGATCACAAGGACAGCCTGGAGTGCACTGTAGTCCTTCCATGACTACCATAGTTTTATAGAACACAGTGAGCTTAGGATTCAAAATAGACTGAGATATTTTCAGAATAATACAAACTCTCCCTAGCTGGATCTGACACAATGTTCCCTGTGCCCTAAATATGCGTAAGTCAGACTGTTCAAGAATAAGGCATGTTGTGATCTAACAGTTTTATGTCTCATTTTTAGGAATTTAAATTGTAACTCAAATCCATGAGCCAATGGACTGTCCTCTGTAACCTCCTTTCCTGCAGCTGACTTTTTTTTTTTTTTTTTTTTTTTTCTGAACCGGGGATTGAACTCAGGCCCTTGTGCTTGCCAGGGAAGCACTTATTCCACTGAGCCATCTCCCCAGCCCGAGCTGGATGTTTTTAATCAAGCTGTCCACACCCTGAGCACAGACTTGTACTTTGATATCTGCTGTTTTTAGGTGAAACTGAGTTAGGAGTTTTTGCAAGAGGATTTGTGGGCGGTAGATGACCCTGGTTCTTTACGCCCATGAAAAGGATGCTCATCAAGCTTGCCCACCAGTACAACTTTGACCCCTAGATGTGGCAAGCACTTTGCAGCCCAGGACCCAGAGGCCACCAAGGCCCTCCCGTGCCTCCCAAGAACCAGCCCATCACAACATCCTGTGGCTTTTTCCTGAGTGAGTTTTCTGGAATTTGAACCTCTTACACATACCTTCATTTTTGAGACAGGGTCTCACTATATTGTCCAGGATGCCCTTGAATTCCTGACCCTTCTTTTTTTTTTTTTTTTTTTTGCGGAACTGGGGATTGAACTCAGGCCCTTGCGCCTGCCAGGGAAGCGCTTATTCCACTGAGCCATCTCCCCAGCCCGAATTCCTGACCCTTCTGCCTCTGTTTCCCAAGTGCTTGAATGACAGGCATGTCCTGCAACAGCCCATTCCATGATGCTGGCTGAATGTAGGCCACGTGACTGCTGCATTCCATCAGCCACTTGCTCTGCTTCTCATCTTGCCTTCCTCCATTCAGCAGCAGGCTGAGCTTGCTAGGGGCCGTGGTGCCACTTGCCATCTCATTACCCTCCGTTGCTCCTTTCCTGACTCCTCGGCACACTCTGAGCCCAGCTTGGACCCCTCCTGTTGCCTCGAGAGAGCAGCCCAGCTTTCCGTTGCTCACATGGGTGCTCGCTCAGCTCCGGCCTTGGCTCGGGCTCACTCATCTTACTCTTTTCACGCTTGGCTCTCGGCAGTCTTCAAAGGCCTTGGGATCCTGGAAGGCCAGATGAAGAACCTTGTCCATCTGTCTTCCTAGAGCAACATCCAGATCCTCAGCAAAGCACCTGCTACCCAGATCGTGTTGCTGTCCTTGTAACCTGCAGTGGCGGTCCATCTTATTCAGAATAAAGCATTCAGCATCCTCATTAATAGTATTCACTGGCTGACATTTCCACTTGCTCCACTGCATTCACTTGTAAATGCTAGCATTTTCTACCCAAGCCTGTGTTACAAAGCAGTCCTCCTCTATAGCAATCCCTCCCTACCTGTGGACTACACTTCTGCTGATATATGGCAGTAGTTATTGTTATCAATTGTAATGGTTGATACATTGTGTCAACTTGGCCAGATGACTCTGTGGAGCAGTTCCCCCGCAGTTCCAGCTGGTGAGGGTCCCGCCCTGAAGCACAATTCGGTCTGCCCCAGAGTGACTCAGCACAAAGAGAGCATATAAAGGGGCTGAGGAAGTGGCGGATGTTCCACTTCGTCAGGGGAACTTCAGTCTTCGCGTTCGGCTTGGCCTTCATGGCCTGGCCTGCAGCAGAGACTCTTCGGCCTCTGGCTTGGATCCTTCGCTTGCTTCGCGGAGTCGCGGACTCTTCAGTCTTCTGTCGCAGACCCATTAGCTGATGAGTAGAGACCTGCATGGAGCACAGCAGTGACCTTCAGACCTTGGGACTGAATTCTTCAGTCTGGGGTGTGCCCTCTGCACGCTCCCTCATCTGACTCTGCGGCTGACTGTTACAAGCCGGTCTTGTAATTCCTTATATATTGTATATCTTGTGTTAATATCTGTTCCTTATATTATGTCTGTTCCTCTAAGTAAAACCCTGACCAATACATCAATCATGAGAATTTTCATTTCAATATGAATCCCAAGTCCTATCAGTAGGGAATAATTAGAAAAGGAGAATAAAAGTTGGGGATGAGAAGAGAAGAAGGGAAGAAGTATGGAGAAAGAGGGATTTGAGGCATGTACCAACAAGTTTGGCAGAGGCAGCTTTCATAGACAGAACCACTCCCAAGCCACAGATGCAGAAAGGCATTAAACACAGATGGTGTGTTGGACAATTCATGATGTTAAGTGTACATGATGGTTATTTTAACTAATAAAGTGAATTTATTAGTAGTTCAAGGAAGCTGCTGGAAAGAGGGGACTTGGAAGGTTGGTAAACAGAAACCTGTGGAGAAAATCACTATTTTCAATGTATAACTGACAACAAGAACTTGTCAGATTTGACTGCTATGTGCCAGGCACTGTGGTAGGCTGTGTGCCAGGGATGCAAGAAGAGCAAGACTATCAGGGCCTTGTTCTCAGAGAGTGCACGTTCACATGTGTGACTGCATGTTTTCCTATATTATGTATTATGTTTCTCCCTCTCTTTCTCTCTCTATGTATGTAGGTATATGTGTGTGTGTGTGTTTTCTTATAACTTATTTTCTGGATCTGAGCCTCATAGCTGCTCTCCAAAATTAGAATCTTAATCTCATGAACCCAAAAGAAGAGGCCAGAGCTAGGCATCAAAGGCATGGCATAACAAATAATGAAGCCTGAACAGTTGTCTCAAAAACTGGTGAGGTTTCATATTTTTCTGTTGGACAAAATGTACTGCAAAAAAGAAATATTAGCCTCCTTTCTGCCAATTAATTTGCTAACAAACAAAGCATCACCACTGTCCTCAGTTCAACCCCTTAGCATTCTCATTTCCCAGCAAAAGCCTTCCCCTTTCAGCAGGCTTGCAGCTTTAAGGGTACCTACAGTGGCTTCCTCTCCTTCTCCTTACTCTGGGGTATACGCAGTGGTAACTTTGGAGTCTGGGTAATGAAACCAGCAAGTCGGATACAAAATGCAAAGGGTGACAATGACAGCAGAAGGAATAACAAAGAGTGCTACACTGGGAAGGCATTTGTGTGTGCCAGGCATTGTTATAAGTACAAAGTAGATGAACCCATTTCAAGGGCCTGTGAATAACCCCATTATGTGGGTACTGGTTGTGAAGTTCATAGATGAGGCACAGTGAAGCTGACCCCACTGCCTGGAAGTGAAGAGCTGAGAGGTAACCCAGGCATGCATGGCTGTGCTACCCACTGAGCAAGACAGCCTCTTCTGCAATGGTGTCACCCGGAAAATGAAAGGCAGGTCTGCATCTGGACAGTAAAGATGGACAACTGCCCTCTGGCCTGGGCCTAGCATAATGCTGCTGCATAAGGAACCTGGATAGGAGGAAGGGTCAGGGAAGGAGCATCCAAGGAAAAGGAGGGGCTGGGAGAGAGGGTGGGGCACGGGCAGACCTTTTAAAAGCTGGGCTTCTGCCAGGGCTCAGAATGCTGACCAAGGCTGAGTGATGGACTCTGAGAACAGCCTGTGAGGGCCTTAAATGTGAGCCAGCAGCCGTCTTGGCAGAGGAAGATGGGGCACTTAAAATGGAAACTGCGTAGAGTAACTCTATGCTGTGAGGCTGATACCCTCAGCTGTAAACTAGCTGTACCTGGAACTCCCTGGTCAGGTAACACTGAGCCTCTTCTGCACCAGCCTTCTGGTTCTCCTCCTTTCCAGAGTTGGGCTCCTAATTCTCCATCCTTGCCTCCCTGCTGATTGTGGGGGAAAACACGGTTCTCAGGTCTGTTAGCCCTGAAATAATAGGGGTTATGACTATGACTTACCTGTAGAGGAGACAAAAACTAACCAAGAAGGGTACTTTTCATAATTTCTAGCAAATTTCAGGTACTTCCAGAACACAGTATTGTGCCATTCAGAGAAAAATAAAAACACAACTGGTTTTAGACTTTTATGTCACACAGTCACTTTTCTGGGTCCTTTGTGTGGAAAGCCCCTGAGTCTAGACTTGGATTGGATCCTAGAGGAGCAACTCATAGCTTTGTTCAAGGAGAGCGCCACTGATGGGGTTTTTGTCCATCTCGGAATCTGCATCTAAACCTCTCTAGGAGGCTCAGCAGGTTCAGGCTGCCCAGCATGGGTGCTCCACAGTTCTGTCAGCATCCCTGGCTCTCCCTCAGGGCTGGCCCACTCTGGGCAGAGCAAGCCTTCTCCTTCCTGATTGGTGTGGACTCCCAAAGCACTCTGCCTTGGTTCTCAGGGCCTCCTTACACATCACCCAGCATCTCTGTGGTCCATGTTCTCCACTTCTTTGCTCTTACTGGAGCCACAGCTTTTCAGTGGTAGTTGTCTCCCAACATCTCTCTGGTGGATGGGCATGAAGGCAGTCTGGTGTATGCAGAGAGTGATTTCAGGGCTTACTTCTTTAATCTTTCATTCTGTTCTCATTGAGTTAGCACTTAGGAAACTGTTGGGGTCCAGTCTTCCCATGGCCAAGAGTTCTTGGTAGATGAAAAACCCCTGTACAGGCCCATTAGCTTTCATTAGTGGGAGATAGCTCTTCCTCATGTTAGCCATATTATGGGCTATATGACAGAAGTGGTGGTTCAAGTTTGAGTTCAGCCAAGGCAACCTAGTAAGACCCTACCTCAAATACAAATTTAAAGATGGACAAGGGAGGTCACTCAGGAAGAAGGTCCTGGGTTTAATTCTCAGCAACACACACACACACACACACACACACACACACACATACACGAGCATCTTTAGTGGGAACCTGGATCTGCTGTTCACTAGTGGTATAACTTAGGCACATTATCTAGTTCTTTAGGCCTCAATATTCTCATCTGTAAAGTTGGGAAGTGAATAACCGTGGTGTAAGTGGTAGTGTGGGTTACATGAGGTAATCCACATAATGAGCACTTGGTGCCTCAGAATTGCCCAATAAATGTTAGTTATTAATATCACCTCCTTCTAATAATTTCCGACAGACGCCTACCTTTTCCTGTTGTAAAACTTGTATTTTCTGGAATAAAACCAGGAATCCAGAAACCAAACCCAAAAGAAAAAAAGTTCCCAGGTGATAGTGTTGTAGCACACTTAGAAAGCAGCCAGTTCAAATAAGAAACTAACTGGATAAATTCCAAGCAAGAGGACATGTAAAAAGCTGGATGATGTTAGATATCAAAAGAGAAAAAAGAGTCTGCTCCTTTCTTGACCCCTAATGTAAACAAAGGGAATCTGACCCTCCATGCAAAAGGGATAAAACTGGCCCAGAAGCCACTGGCATTGAGCACCTTCGGAGTCAGGAAGGAGTTGCTGTGTGATCACTGTCCACAGTGTTTTGGGTTCAAAGAGAAAAATGCAATTATGCAATCTCACTTCCTTCCATAAAATGGTATTTATAATTTATAGACCTGAATTTTCAGTGTTTGGAGATGAAGCAGGGAACAGGGCTGCAGACCAACAGCAGAAGGCACATGTTATGAACTTTAGTTATGAAGGAGTTGGCAGAATCCAGCAGCTGGAAAAGGGGTGCTACACTGTAACAAAGTGGGGCTTGTTCTGGGAATGCAGTCTAGGAAAATGTGGTTCCAAATATGAAAATCAATCAATAAACTCCCCCATATTCGAGTGTAAGAAGAAGAAAAATCACATGATCACATCAACGGATGCAGAAAAAGCACTGACATCCATTCATGATTAAAAACTCTCAGCAGACTGGGACTGGAGAGGAACCTCGTCAACTTGACAGGGAACACTGACAAAAACGCTATTGCTGACATCATGCTTCATGGTGAAGTATTTCCCTCTGTGATCAGGAACAAAGCAAGGATGTTCCTTTCTTCTTATCAATCTTACTTGACAACATAATGGGAATCCTAGCAAGAGCAATAAGGTAAGACAAAGAAATACACAGTGTTCAGATGGAAAAGGAAGAAATAAAACTTTTTTTCTATGTAGAAAACCCCTGGAACTAATACATGAGTTAGCAAGGTGATCGAATACAACATTATCCCAAAAAATTACTCGTATTTCTATATACCCAATAATAAACAACAGGAAATAAAGAATTTAAAAATATTTCAAAATAGTTCCAAGTACAAAACAAGGGGCTGGAGATTTAGCTCAGTGGTACACGGCTTGCATAGCAAGCTGGGTGCCCTGGGTTTGGTCCTTGGCACCAAAACCAAAAAACAAACCTCAACTAAAACAATACAAAAAACAAACTGTACAAAAGAAACATTTACGCACAGATCTACCAAAGCACATGTAGGACATAGATGCTGACAACCACAGAATGCTGACGAAAGGGAGGAGACCTGAAGAGACGTGCCGTGTCCATGAATTGGAGAGCCAGCATGGGAGAGAGGATAATTCTCTCCAGGCTGATCTACAAGTTTGATTCATTTGCAATGAAAACTCCAACATAAATTTAAATAGAAATAGGCGTGTTGATCCTAATGTTTATATGGAAAAGTAAAACAGTCAGAACAATTTTGCAGAAGAACAGTAAGATTAGAATGCTCACACAGCCTGATTTCCCCTTTACTCTAAGTGATGAAGGCGCCATGGTGCTGCCAAAGCGGTAGACACATAGATCTGTGGGACAGATGAAGGGGCCTGGAAACAGAGCTGCAGAAGTCACATGACTTACACAAATAGTCAATGGATTTTTGACAGAGGTGCAAAGGCAAATGAAATGAAGAATGATAGGCTTTTCGACAAATGATGTTGGAAAAATTGGACACCCCTGAACAAAAAGAGAAACTTAAGCTTCATTTTTTATACAGAAATGAGTGCAAAATACATCACAGATCTAAATATAAAATGTAAAAGGATAGTGTGTTTTAGAAGAAAACATAAGAGACTTTTCTATTTCCTTTTAAATTTTAGCGCATGTGTGTGATGCATAATCTCTACAGTCCTTACAGGAAGTTGACACTTGTATGTAACACAACCCAATTCCTTTTTTGTGTTCTTCAATTTCTTCTTCTTTTTCTCCCCCTGCCTCCCCTGCTCTGCATCTCCTGATCCCCTGCCTCTCTGAGAGCCAAGGGCACCATATCACAGGGCTGCAGGCACGCCCGTACTTCTATCAGCACAACCGATGGTAGCTACATCTTGGAAACCACCCGTATATGCCCACTGACAGATGACCCCATGAAGAAAATGATGGAGTGCTACTCAGTCATAAAGAAACACAAATGTGAGTTATTTGTAGGAAAGTGGATACACTTTGAGATGATAACATTAAGTGAAATAAGTCAGACGCATAAGCCTGAATATCAGTCACATGCTTCTCTTACATGAGAAACCCAGGCTAAAAATAAAGAGTGGATAAAAGTCACAATAGAAAGTAGGGGAAAAAGTTCTTAGATCAGGTTTCAAAAGATGCATGACTCAAACAATGAAGGATTACAAAATTATATTTTATAAGGTATTTAAAGGTATTGTTTGGAAATAAAAGGTTAACAGGATGAAAAGATAAGCTACAGATTGGAAAATTAATTTTTGAAATTGTATATTCTACAGTGGACTTCTATCTAAAATGTACAGTAATGCCTTGGTTCACAAAAAATTCTATTCATGAGTAATTGGGTTTTCAAACAGAAGCTTGGCAGAATTGTGCTTCCATTTGCAAACTGCTTTGGGTAACAAAAATGATAGTGGCCATATTTCCCAGAATCCTGGAAAAAATTCAGTTCATGAATGGAGATAGGTAGGAGTGGAAGTAGGGAAAATAGTTCTTAGATTACGTTTCAAAAGAAGCATGACTCAAAATATGAAGGATTACAAGATCATATTTTATAAGATATTTAAAGTTCATGAATTGAAGTAGGAATAGAACTGCCCTGGGGCCCACCAGATCCTCACTCCAGCCAGTGACA
>PVKA01041309.1:0-18168 GCA_004027165.1 Ctenomys sociabilis | reverse complement strand
TGTTCTGGGTGAGCATCGTTTTTCCACCCAATGTTTCTGGAATTCATTCTTTATTTCAGATTCTATGTATTCAAATATTTCTTTTTTAAATTGGGGAATTACTTCTCATTTTATTTCCTCTATAGCTTTCTGCTGTTGTTCCTTTGCTGCTGTATCTGTTACTTCATTCGTTGCAGCTGAGCTAGTGTCCTCTGCCTTTTCTGATGGACTCGAGGTCTGGGATTGCATTTTTCCCCTTCTCTTTGTCATTTTGTATAGCACTGATCTTTGACCTTTGGTGTAGAGCTTTGGTGCAGCTATAACCTTAGTTTGTTATGAGATTTGGGTGCCAGTCTATTAACTTTGAGATTTTCCAGGTATGCCTATCCTGGGTCTAGCTGTTGTGTTCAGTTCCTTTTTTGCTGCAGCTCCTTTGGTTCCCCTATATTGGTTCCCGGGGTCAGCCCTCCTGTGTCAGGCAGGGCGTTCCCCAGGTGGGTGGGCCTGGGCTTTGGTGGGTTTTCTGTGCTCACAAAAGCATAGTGGATGATCTTATTCACTGAGTAGGCTGTACTGAGCTGGCCAGCTTGTGCTGAGTCTGGTTCTACAGGCCGTAACCCAAGAAGGCTGTGAAAGGTCCCTCTGGTACAGTGGGCCTGGAGGCCTCACTCACAGGCCAGGCTGTGCTGGGTTTTCGTCCATAGCGTGGGACCATGTATTGCTGAGAAATGTCCCTCTGGTGTGGCAGGCTAGGAGTTCTCACTCCAGGCCGACCTGCACTGGGTCTGGGGCTGTGGGGTGGGACCAGTAATCACCTGGAAGTATTTCTCTGGCACAGTGTGCCTGGAGCTGTCACCAGGCCACGGGTGGTGACAGGCAGCTTATTCCCTGGGAAATGTATCTCAGGCACGTTGGGCCTGAGGTTCTACACTCACTGAACTTTGATGCCCAGAGAATCGGGGAAGTTCCCACTCAATCAGTGGGCTTTAGGTCAGGGGATCCGGGGAGGTGTTGGTGAGTGGGTCCTGAGGTTTCAGGCCAGTCACTGGCTTGGAGGGGTTGGGGACAGGGATCCGCGAAGCACGTGTGGGAAGAAGCTAAAGGCTCTCCCTCAGACTCACCACCCTCTCACTGATCTGGGAAGCCTGGTGAGTCCTGTAAATTCGCTCTCTCTGGGAGATCTTGGCGCGGGATCCAGGAGGCCGCTGGAGTCAGCCACTGTCTCTGGCCAGTCTCAGGGGCTGGGTGGGCACAGGCGGGATGGAGCAAGATGGCGGAGTCGGCCGCGGTGTCTCTGGCCGGTCTCAGATGCTGGGCGGGGGCGGGCAGGATGGAGCAGGATGGCGGAGTCAGCCGCGCTGTCTCTGGCCGGTCTCAGGGGCTGGGCAGGGGCGGGCGGGATGGAGCAGGATGGCAGAGTCGGCCACGCTGTCTCTGGCCGGTGTCTGGGGCCTGTGCTTGTTTTAGTAATCCCATCAGCAGCTTCTAATTCCATGAGGTTCATACAATTAAGACAAACAAGCATGCCAGCCAAATAGCTCACTGAGCTAAGGGGCCTGCTTATACAGGCTCGGGGGCTGGGTTCGATCCCTAGTGTGCCATGCCAGCCCTAATACCAAGAGCACTGAGATGGTGACTGAGACTGGGCATGGTGTCACACACCTGTAATCCCAAGGGTTGGGAGGCTGAAAATAGGAAGATCATTATAAGTCTGATCTGCGTAGTGAGACCCTGTAGACCCTGAAACTAAATACCATAAATAGTAGTTATCCTAAATATTCCAATTAAAATTTAGAGAATAATATACAATGAAGAAGCAAGATTCATCTGTATCCTCACAAAAAATAAAAATGAACATGTACATTAAAAATATAAAGATGGTCAGGTGTGTTGGCATATACCTCTAATCCCAGCACGTGGGAGACTGAAGATCTTTGTGAGTTCAAGAACAGACTGGGCTACAAAGTCAGATCAAGTCAAGATAGAACTGTACAATGAAACTCTGTCTCAATAGGCAGATAGGTATGTAGGTAGGTAGACAGACAGACAGACAGACAAACACACAGACAGACAAATAGATAGAACTCAGGATGATGATGCATTTCGCTATTCCCAGCCATTTGGGAAGCTCAGGAGGACACCAAACTAAAGCCCAGCTTGGGGCAAATTTGTCACCACTGAACCCCTATCTCCACACAAGAAAATGGCTGGAGATACAGGTCAGTACTGAGCACTTGGATCTATTACCAATCCTGCAATATCAGTAAATAAATATATCAATATAAAAGAATGAATATGTGGAAATAATATTTTATGTAAGTGCATTTATAATAAGATAATATACATTATGAAGAAATTAAAAATTGCAGCAGTGAAGCTCACAAAAACTACTCTTTTCTATTCCTAAAGGATAATGCCAAGGCCTTGGATCTTGTGTTTACTCATACAACTGTGTATTCAAAAATATGAACCTAGTCTGTAGAGGCAGCACAGTTTAGTGAACTGAGAAGTTACAATTGCACTTGTATTTGATATTGTGTCATAAGCAGTGTTGTTCAGCACTATAAAGAGTTTTCATTTATGTTACATATTTTATATAGGGCTTTCACTGAACATTTTAATAGCAAGTATTGAGCTCTATGAAATTATTGTATCTGAAATCAATTCAGTCTAACTCAGGAATATAGGAAAAGATTAAAAAATACAAAACCTAATGGTATAAGTATACTTTTCTTAGAGAAAAACCAACTCATCAAGCTTTTACTGCAAGCTGCAATGGTACCTCTATCACTTTCTTTCAGCAGGCTGCCAGAAAATGAAATTCAAACAACAACTAGACAGGAAGAGATGGACATTGCTGAAGAAACACCCAACTGGAAATTGCCTAGGCATTCTTGGCCTCCATTTCTAATGGAAAAGCAGAACCAGAAAACGAAATATATAAATAAAACACAGCAAAATGAAAACAATTTTTCAAATACCCTCTTGCAGCTCAAAAGAGAAATAATATCTTATAGACATACCATGACACAAAGTAAAATCATTAAATGTGTAAAGAAAAGATTATAGTTACAGAGTTCAAAAAGAGGTTCTGTTTTGAAAATATAATAAAACTGCAAATTGAGGTGGACTCAGTATTTTTACTAGGTAAGTGTGTTTCTTCTGCATAGCATATTGTTGGATTTACTTTCCTAATCCACTATGCCAGTCTATTTCTCTTAATTGGTGAATTTAGTCCATTCACATTGATGGTTATAATTGAGATGTGTTGACTTACGATTGACATGTTATTTACCTGCTGTTGTTTACTCCTTTTTTCTCCTGTGTTTGTTTGCCCTACTTAGTGGGTTCCTTCTGTTCTCATTCATGGAGTTCTGATCATTTTGGTCCCTCTCTAGAATATCTTTCAGTAGTCTGTGTAGGGTGGCTTTGTCATTATGAAATTCTTTAGCTGTTCTTTCTCATGGAAGTATTTCACTTCTCCATCAAAAAGAGAGTTTTGCAGGGTATAGTAGTCTGGGCTGGAATTTGTTTTCATACAGGACTTGAAGAACTCTGCTCCATGCTCTCCTTGCCTTCATTGTTTGTGTAGAGAAGTCAGCTGTAATTCTTATGGGTTTTTCTTTGAATGTGACCTGCTCCTTTTCTCTAGCACCTTTCAGTATATGGTGTTCTTGTGTTGGATTTATGGGATCTTGACTATTATATGTCTTGGTGTGCTTTTAATTGGATTGAAGATTGGCTTTCTGTTTGCTTCGGTTACCTGAATGTTAGATTGTTTCCTCATATTTGAGAAGTTTTCTGCTATTACTTCTGCCCATGTTCTTTTTATATCATTTGTATTGACTCCATTCATCTCATTAATGCCTATTTGTCTCACATTGTTCATCTTTGCATTATCTTTCAGGTGATAAATTACTTTTTCCTGCATTCTATTTGTTTTTAAGAGATCCTTTCTTACCTTTTCACTAGCTGCACCAGCATCTTCAAGGTCTGACACTCTGTCTTTACTTTCCCTCAAATGGTTTTGCAGGCTTGTGGTTGAGATTTTAAGTTCCTCTATATCTCTTTGATTCTGCTTCATGAGATCTATTTCTTTCCTGTATTGCTCATTCAAGGAATCCATCATTTTACTAATCTCCTCTACTATTTTATCAATGTCTTCTTTAGAAGCAGTTATTAATTCTTTTCCTGCAGAGTTTTTTTCAGATTGAGTTTCCTCCATATGTTTCTGTATTTGATTCTTAACTTCAGATACTATGAATAGAGATTTCTTTTTTATTTCAGAAATCAATTTTGCTCTGAGTTTCTCTATACCTTTCTGCTATTGTTTCTTTGCTTCCTATGCTATTGACTCAGACATTTAAGCTGAGCTCATGTCCTCTGCACTTGTTCTGGGTGGGTATTGGGTTTCCTCCATATGTTTCTGTATTTGATTCTTTACTTCAGATGCTATGAATTCAGAAATTTCTTTTTTTTTTTTATTTCAGAAACTGATTCTGCTCTGATTTCCTCTATACCTTTCTGCTGTTGTTTCTTTACTTATGACCCTATTAATTCATACATTTCAGCTGACTTAGTGTCATCTACAGTTGTTCTGGGTGGGCTTGGGGCCTGAGATTGCATTTTGCTCCTTGTCTTTATCATTTCATGCAACACTGACCTCTGACCTTTGGTGTAGAGCTTTGGTGCAGTTATAACCTGAGGACCTACTGAAATTAGGGTGCAGCTCTATTAAGTTTGAGTTTATCCAGTAATGCCTGGCTTGGGTCTAGCTATTGTGTTCAGCTCCTTCCTGCAGCCTTTGGAAGTCAACCTGTTGTGTCCCTCTGGCACAATATTAAACCTGTGATGCGCCTATGTTGTGCCCTAGCAAAGTGTCACAGAGGAGCGCTGAAGCTCTCCCAAACACTAGTGGGTCTGTGGTTGGGATGGATCTGGTGGTCTCACGAACACACCAGAAGTTCTCACTCACTGCGTGGGCTTGGCGGAGGGGCTGCAGATTGTGGAGGGCTTTCCCAAGGGTGCAGTAGAGGGTCTCACCCAAGAGGTGTGCCTGAGTTCTGGTCTGGAAAGGTCCCATGGATGCAGGGAAGCCGGAAGCCCTCCCTCACATTCGCTGGGCCTGGGCTGGGCTGAGTAAAACGTGCAGGCCTGCCTGTACTAGTTCTAGAGGGGTGGAGGAGTTCTGGAAGACACGGGAAACGTCTCTCCCATGACTGGCCTGGGCTTTGTCTAGGAGGCACCAGAGAGAGCAGAAGCTCTCCCACACACTCATGGGGCCTGGTGTCAGGCAGATCTTGAACTCGGTATTTTTAGTACTTGATAATAAAACACATTGGAGATATACCTATAAATATAAATTTGTGAATAGTTTTGGTATCTAATACACAATTGATATATTCTTTGAAATAATATCTAAAGAAGCTATGTCAACTAAGAGTTAAATGAAAATTATGAGTACCATATAAGATTCAGTACAGCTCAGTGGCATTAGCACCTGCCTGGCAAGTGCAAGGTACTGAGTTTGTTCCCCGGTACTGGAAAAGAAAAATTCAGGACTCTGCGTATTTGCTATAAATATGAGTAATTTTTAACATCAATGTTATACCTGATCATAATATTGAAATTTAATACCAAAGATTATACTTGTGAATAGCATTTGAAGCATAAAATGATTCACTGACAATAAATAAAAATAAAGTCACATTTTATGATAATTATTTTGTTTTATTTTCATTGTTAAATTATTTCAAAGCGAATGAAAATAATAGATATTATAAATGGAACACAATTTTAACAAGATGATAGGTATTCAATAGTGGGTGTTATATTACACATTGTTATCTTCAGTGTAATGGTTCCCATTATAGAGAGAAGCACATAAAATTGTTTAAAATAATAATTTTAAGCATTAACTATCATCTTCAAATACCTGATAGAAATTAGTGGCACAATAATCTTAGTTATCCTGTGCATATGCATAAATTATTTTTCCCTGCCTTTTCTCTTTTCCCTTATCTCAGTGTTTTCTTTTTATAAACTAAATGCCCAGCAACTGAGGAATGGATAAAACAAATGTGGTATTTTATATAATGGAGTATTATTCATCTCTGAAGAAAGAAAACTAGAGACTTTTATAGGTAAATGAGTGCAAACAGAGGCTATACCCATACAATAAATTAGTCTCACATGTATAAACATTGTATTGTCTCCCCGTGTAAGGCCCTGAAAGAGTAAAGCAAATCTGAAAAGTACAATAGATATGGTGAGGACACATTTAAAAACAATATAGCAACATTTATAGAGTAAAAAGCAGTCTGAATTCCTTATTTTCATTAGCAAAGCATACCTTTTATTTGTAAATCAATAAAAACTGTGTACGGTCCGGCGCCGCTCCCGTCCCGTGGAAGAAGACACTCAGACACTCAGCAACGGGTTCAGCAAGCCTTTATTGAGTGGGATGCAAGACTCTACATGCGTCCGCTACCCGCGGTTCCTACCGTGCAAGCAACCAACAATGAACTTCCTGCCAGAGTGAGCTATATAGACTTTACAGACCAATCACAATTATACACGTGTTTAAATGGCATTGGTAGGATCATAAAATGGCGGGCTTTTCTCTGGATAGGAGGGGCCCAGGCACAGCAACAAGAACCCAGAAGCCGGATATGGGCGCCATCTTGGCAGACACGATGGGCGGGGGAGCGAGGAGCGGTCGCCATCTTGGAATGGCTCCCGACAGTGTACCACCTTTATAAAGGTCAGAAGTAATCTATAAATTGAAAGCAAGACAGTTAACTTAAAAATTCTGAGTTAAAAGTGAGGGAGTGAAGGTCAAATTTTAAACAACATTTTCTGATCAAAACACAAACTTCCCCCTCGAAATGCAGCAATTCACTGAAAGAGCAGAAAGAAAACAATTGAAAAACTTGACAATATATAAGTGAACAGTAATTATTAGTGATGTAATAAAAATTTTAATGTGTTTTGCCTTGTTTTGTCTTTTTTTGTAAATAATACAAAATAGCAATAGGAAAAACAGCATTAGAAATGATGCAAGATTTCACTAAACAAAGTAATAGGAACTCAACAGCGGTTGCTGCATTCTATCATACTATCTTCAAATTAGTTGTTCAGATTACCAGACATAAATATGTAAAATTTGTTTGAAAAAATAGCAACTAAAAAAGAAGTTATAAGAAATTCAAAACCAGAAAGAAAATCAGAGTAAAAACAAAAATATTAAGCATTAACTGCTCTGCTCAAAACATCAACAGAAATTGACAATACGATCACCCAAACTATTCTATATCTGGGCCTAAATATAGCTTTTTCCCTTCTTTCATTTGTCTTTTCCTCCTCTGAGTTTTTCCTTCTCATTGAACAATTTCTTTCTCCTTTACAGTATCTGTTGTACCTTAAGATTTTCATTACTCCTTCAGGTTCTCACACTATCGAGATAATATGATCTATGCACATGTGGATCTGATTCATTCTCAATATAGTCTCCTGTCAGTAGGCTCTAGCTACACCCATTTATTAACAAAAGACTCAAATTTATCTTCTTATAGTTGAATAATACTCCTCTGGATAAAAATATGGTGTCTTTGTATCAGTTCCTCAGTTGGTGAGCATTTGGGTTGTTTTCAAGATTGAGCTATGACAAACACGACTGCTATAAATGTACATGCATGTGTATCACTGTGGTATGATGTTTTTAGTTCTTTTGGAAAAATATTGAGGAGGGGAATAGCTGGATTGAATGAGACTTCCAATCACAGCTTTTTGAGGAATCTCTATATTGATTTCCATAACAGTTGTACCAGTCTGTACTCCAACCAACAGTAGAGAAGGGTTCCTTTTTTCACCACACACTCTCCAGCATTTGTATTGGTTGACTTCTTGATGATAGCCATTCTTTATGGGGGTCTTAATTTGCATCTCCTGGAAGATCAAGGATGTTGAACATCTTTTCATATACTTATTTTCCATTTGTATCTCTTCATTTGTGAAGTGTATATTTATCTCAGATGCCCATTTTTGGATTGGTTCTTTAAATTTTGGAGGTCTGATTTTTAAAAAAATCATTTATACGTTCTAAATTAGAGTCCTTTTTCTGATGGAGAGTCTGTTACAATTGCTTCTTACTTTGTGGGTTTTCTTTTAAATCTGTTGGAGATTATTTTTGATGTGCAGAGACTTTTCAAAATGATGAGATCCCAATTGTTCATACCTTGAAATATTTCCCATGCAGTTTGATTTTTGTTCATGAACTCTATCAGCCCCTATTTCCTTAAGGTTTCTACCTATTTTCTCTTCTGAAACATTTAGTGTTTTTGTTTTAATATTTAAATCCTTGATCTGTTGTTCTGTGCATTGTGATAGTCATGAATCTATTTCAAGACTTCAGCATGTGGAAAGCTTTCTTCCAAGGAGCATGTTCAGCCCCTTTGTCAAAGATAACATGGCTGAGTGTGCTTGTGCTTATGTCTACATCTTCTAATTTGTTCCACTTAGCCCTCAGCTCGTGTTCTTGCCAGTACCATGTTGATTTTATCATACTAGCTTTGCATTATAATTTTAAGTCAGAGATTGTGATGTCTCATGCCTTTCCTTTGTTACCCAGGATTGCTTTTGATATGGTAGGCCTGGTTTCAGAGGAACTGTATGAATGGTTTTTCTAGATATATGAGGTATACCAATGAGATTTTAATTGGGATTGCATTGAATCTGTATATCAAGTTTGGTATTATGGCCATTTTCACAATGTTGGTTCTACCTATCCAGGAGCAAGGAATGTATTTCCATTTTCTAAAATCCACTTAAATTGCTTTTTTCCAGAGTACTATAATTTTAGCTGTATAAATCTTTTACTTTCTTTGCAATATTTATTTGCAAGAACGTCATTTTGGGGAGTGTTACTGTGAAAGGCATGGTTTCCATAATTTC
Organism: Ctenomys sociabilis; assembly: GCA_004027165.1. Lineage (NCBI taxonomy): Eukaryota > Metazoa > Chordata > Mammalia > Rodentia > Ctenomyidae > Ctenomys > Ctenomys sociabilis. The sequence goes on along the minus strand of PVKA01041309.1, from coordinate 9,237 downwards.
CCTCTCGGTGTTTTCATTGTACAGAAATGCTATTGATTTACGACTGTTGATTTTCTATCCTGCTATGAATTTGGTTATTAAATTTACAACTTTCTCTTGGAGGTTTTGGGGTCCTTCATATATGACATCATCTCATCTGCAAATAATGATAATTTTGCTTCTGCTTTTCCAATCATTTCTCTCTCTCTGTCTCTCTCTCTCTTTCTCTCTCTCTCTCTCTCTCTCTCTCTCTCTCTCTCTCTCTCTCTCTCTCTCTCTCCTCTGTCTAATTGCTCTGGATAATGTTGACACAACCATATTGAACAGAAGAAGTGATGACAGAAGGCACCCATATCTTGTTCCTGATTTTAATGTGAAGGCTGTGAATTTTTGCCCATTAAGTATAATATTGGCTATTGATTTGTCATAGATAACTTTTATCAGGTTGAGGTAAAGATCACCTGTTCTGATTTTCTGTAATGTTTTTTTGTCATGAGTGTTGACCTTTGTTGAAAGCCTTTTTCTCCATCTGTTGAGATGATTATGTGATTTTTGTCTTTGGCTTCATTGATGAGGTGCATCACATTTATCATTTTACATACATTGAAACATCCTTGAAATTCTGGGATGAATCCCATTTGATTGTAATGTATCATGTTCTTGCTGATTTGCTGTGTTTTGTTTACTAGCATATTATTCAAGATTTTTGCATCTATGTTCTTTAGGAAGATTGGCCTGTAGTTCTCTTTTTTGCTTGGGTTCTTCTCTGGTTTTGATGTCAGCATGATACTTGCCTCCCTGAATAAGTTTGGGAAATTTTCTTCCCTTTCAGTTTCATTGGAGAAGTTGAGTAGAGTTGGCAATAAATCTTCATTAAATTTGCTGTAGAATTTATCTGTGAATCCATCAGGACCTGGGCTTTTCTTTGTTGGAAGGTTTTTTTTTTTTTAATGACATTTTCTATTTTATTGGCTGATATTGGGTTATTCAGCATTTTATGTCTTTCTGACTTAGCTTTGGTCGCTCATAGTGCCTAAGAATCTTTCCATTTGTTCTATATTTTCTATTCTGTGAGAGTTCAGATTTTGGAAATAAGTACTGAAAATCTTCTGATTTTCTATAGGATCTGGAGTGATTTCACTCTTTTCATTCCTCAAAGCATGAACTTGAAGTTTTTATTCCTGTTTTAAAATGAGGTTGGCTAGGGGTTTATCAATTTCATTTATTCTTTCAAAGAATTAACTCTTCATTAATTCCTTGTAATGTGTTCTTCATCTTCATTTCATTTAATTCAGGTCTGATCTTTATAGTTTCCTGCCTTCTTTGCACTTTTGATTTGACTTGATCTTCTTTTTCTAGGACTTTCAGGAGTAACATAAAATTTTTTGTTTGGACTCATTCTGAATCCTGAAGTGAGAATTTATTGCTATAAATTTTCCTCTTAAGACAGCTTTCATTGCATCCCACAGGTTCTGGTAAGTTGTATCTGCATTCCAGTTACATTGTAAGTATTGTTTAATTTCTTCTTTAATTCAATCCGTGACCCATTATTTATTCAGGAGGGTATTATTTAGTTTCTATGTGTTTATACAGTTTTTTCTGTTTCTTTTGTCAATTTCCAGTTTCATTATACTATGGTCAGAAAAAAGCATGACATAACTTTAATTCTTTTGCACTCACTTAAGCATGTGAGAGTATATGATCTACTTTAGAGAATGTCCCATGTGAAGCTGAGCAAAATATGTGTGTTCTGACACTACTGGATGGAACACTCTGTAAAGGTCTGTTAAGTTTATTTCTTCATAAGTTTGGTTTAGTTATGTTATTTTTTTCTCATTTTTTTGTAAGGTTTATATATTTCTTTGTGTCAGTGGGGTATTAAAGTTCCCCAATAAAATTGTGATATTGCTCATTAGATTTTTCATGTCTGTTGAAATTTGCCTTATACAGTTGGATGCTCCTACATTGGGTGCATATATTTTATAATTGTTATCTCTTCTTACAGTTTTCCCCTAATAAGTATGTAGTGATCTTTGTCTCTTTTAATCACATTTGGCTTGAGGTTGACATTGTCAGCTATAAGAACAGCTACCTCTGCTTTTTTCTAGGTTCCCTGTTGTATGGAGTATTGTTTTCCATCCCTTGGCATTCACTGTATTAATTTCTTTTTTATTTAAATATGTTTCTTATATATGGTACATTGTTGGATTTTGTTTCTTAATCTACTCTGCCAATCTGCTTCTTTTGATTAGTGAATTGAAGCCATTTCTATTGATAACTATAACTAGTATGGAGTATTGACTTATCCTTGTCATATTGTGCTCCTATTGTAGGATCCCTACCGTTCCCCTTTGCTTAATTACTTGATCTTCTTGGTTGTTCTCTTTTGTTGTTGAAGTTATCTCTTTCTAAAATATGTCAGTGCTCTTTGGTGGGTTGGTTTGGTTCTGATGAATTTCTTAAGTTGTTTGTCATATAAATTTCTAATCTCTCCATTAAGTATGATAGATAGTTTTTCAGGACACATCAATCTGGGTTGAAAGTTGTTTTCTTTTAGGACCTCAAATATCTCTCTCCAAGCTCTTCTTCATTTGATGGTCTGTGTTGTGAAATCTCCCATGATTCTGTTGGGCTTCCATTATAGGTGATCTGTTTCTTCTAACAGTTTTTCATGTTCTGTTCTGTTGCTCATTTTTTTTTTTTTTACTTCAGTTGCTATCATCTTAAGCATTTCAGGTGTGTGATTTCCAAGTTCTATGACCTTGTCTCCTGCATTAGTGTTGGGTGGGCTAGAGTTGTGGGATTGCCCTTTGTGGGTTCCTTTCTACATTTTTTTAAAGTGATGGTATATGGGCAGGGTGCAGGTCAACAAGACCCTTCAGAGAGTTTCAGGGCAATGTAGGCTCATGAAAACTCTTGCTGTGTGGAGTTCAATGTGCTTTCTACCCCACTGAGGAGAGATCTTCAAGCCACAGTTCAAGAATAATCTGATGATGATGAGTACAGGTCAAAGTTGTGCAAGGCTCTCTTGATGATGCATCGGCACAGGGTAGTGCTCCATAAGGATCCTGGAGGTCAGTATGGTAGTCCTGACCACCCAATGTTCTGCTGGGTGAGGAGGAGTGGCCTGACTCAGCAAACTCCAATGGGAAGGCTGGGAGAGTTGCTAGGGCTTCCATGTCACCCTAAGAGTTTTAAGGTTGAGGAGGTGCTCTCTGAACCATCAAACTCTGGTGGGAAGGCTATAATGGTGAAGACTAGCCTAGAAGTTCTCCAAAACTGTCTTCAGGGCAAGCAAGGATACTTAGACTCACCAAACTGGTGACAAGGCTTTGCCTTGTTTTGTCTTGATAATATAGTTTTTGTCATGTACAAGATATTAAGTTTAAGCTTTAATACCACCAAGAAGGAGGGCAGGTAAGAAAAGGAGGTTAGAAGAAAGGAAAGAAAGAAGAAAGGAAGAAAGGAAGGAAGGAAGGAAGTTACTTTTGATAAACCATTCTAAAAACAAAGAAAAATGAAATAAAAGCTACATAACAACTCACAGGATATTCACATTACAAAGATTAAAAATTAAAGAAAGAAAAAAGAAAAAATTTATAGGAAAATTCAAACAGAAATAAAAAGGTCATAGTATTATAAAAATAATATTTCTCACTATATTAAATATAGAAAAAGCTGTTTATTACTTAGACATAAAGTTTATTCTATAATTGTGATATAAAATCAATCCACATTGATCCAATATATAACATAAAACAAAATTGTAAGTACATTGAACCATAGGAAAAATAACAGAAATAATTATTTTGCAATGTGGAAAAACTTATTATATCAATTTATAAAGCAAAACACATAGTTATGTAAAAAATGAAAATATATATTAAGGTTGGCTTCATATACATTTATTGTTTTCACCTAACTCTAAAGTAACTGCAGCACCTAAAGTTTAACAGGAAGATGAATCATCCAGGTAGCCTCCTATAGACATGAGGGGATGTAATGCCTATTATAATTTCCTGACATAATATTCCCTTTTTACGGATAAGAACAAACACTTTGAAAATGGTTATGCTCCCAAAACAGTTATAGGGATTCAATGCACTCCTCATCAAAATACCATTAGAATACCTCAGAGAGGTAGCGAAAATGTTTCAAACATGCATTTAGAGCCAGAAAAGACCTAAAATAACAAAATCAATCTTAGTCAACGAAGGAAAATCAAGAAGCTTTATAAACTCTGACTTGAAATTATACTACAAAGCTACTGCGATAAAATCGGTACAGTATTGCCAAAAAAATCCCCAAAATTGATCTGATGATCAATGGGACTGATTAGAAGAGTCAGACATGACTACACACTCAGCCACCACATCCAAGACCATAGAATCAAACACATTGACTAAAAGCAACATATCCTCTTTAACAAGTGATGTTGGAAAAACTGGCTTTCCACATACCAAAAACTAAAAGTATATATACATATCTGTGTCATTCATAATGACCTAAAATCAAATTTTATCAAAGTTTTAAGTATTAAAACAGATACACTAAATCTACTACAGGAAAAAATAGGTCAATTCACCTGGTAAGCATGAGGTCCTGAGTTCACTTCCAGGCACACACACACAAATTGAATAATTTGACAAAATAGTTCTAAAGGTTTTTAGGAAAGGCAAATAAAGAAGATATACATCAATATTAGAAAGAATACTAAAGATTATAAAGTAGAGCTAATGTTATTTAAAGCACATTAGACACACAAAAGAAAAATACACATAATAAAATGTAAAGAAATAGTAAACAAGAACAATTTATTCTTGGAATTACACTTTGATTTAACATTCTAAAACTGCCCAATAGACGGGCCAGGGAGATGGCTCAGTGGAATAAGCACTTCCCTGTCAAATGAAAGGGCCTGAGTTCAATTCCTGGTTCCACTAAAACAACAAGAACAAAAACTTCCCAATAGAGTTGACCTAAACATGATGAAAAAAGAAGTTACATGGTTGCCCACATAAAGCTTTTCATAAAACTTAAGATCCATTTTTTAATAAAAGTCTTTAGTAGTCTAGGAATGGAAACACATACTTAAAATATTGTAGATGGTATCTTTAAAAGTTATGGCAAATATACTCAAAGATAAAATGATAAAAATTGTGGAAAAGTCTGAATTTTTTCTAGCTGAGATGAAGAGTGGGCATGAAAGTTCCAACAATCACATCTAATAACTACATGCTAGAAATCCTTCTCAGTATTCAATAGCACTAGGGCCTTGCAGATTTAAAGAGCACCACTTAGAGAAATGCAGTCAGGCACATAGGACCGCAGTTTGGTTCCCAGCTCCAGAAGCTCCACCAGTCCACCCTTAAGGAAGCTTCATATAGCCAAAAAATATAAAATAAATAAAAATACATCCTTCTTATATTTTGGACAGCCAAATAGTTTATTGGATTAAGATGCCTGCAAAAGTGGAAGATCACAACAATAAATATTTTAGGTCTGGAAAAATGTGTTCTCTATTTCAGTAACTCATTCCTGCACTGCAGTGTCAAAGCAAGGGATGCAATGAGCAGAGGAGATCAACATTTTACATAAACTGAATTGTGAATTCATAACAAACATCTAATTCTTAACTTGAACGATGAAGAAAATCAGACAACATCTCGACTGATGTGTACTGTGCTCTTCTTCTTTCCATAATATCACATTTTAAAGACTGTATGATTATTCCTGAGTCATCTTTGACTCAGTCACATCGGTCTCACCCTGAATGATCATTTTCTGGAGAGGCATTATTTGTATATTCTCTAAACTCATAACACTTCTTGACACTTACATTTTACCCTTATTTTAGAAATTTTACACGCTTCTTTCTTGTTTGTATGGTCAATTACTTGTGCGCAATAAAAAAAAGTCTGATGGTTTTAAACAACAACAAAAAAAGTAAAATGCCTGCAAGCAGGTGCAGAGACCTGCCATTCTAGCCCTGTCCCCAACCATGGGGCATACTGGGAAGGCAATTGTCCTAGTTACTTTTCTCTTGTTGTTGGGACAAAGACACAACACCCAAAATGAAGGAAGAAAAGGTTTATTTAGCTCACAGTTACTGCGGGTTTCAGTCCACACTCGGCTGGCTCCAAGGCAGAGTGGCACATGGCAGAGAGCATCAGTTCAAGGTGGCGGAACAACAACAATGCAACAAAGAGAAATAGCTAAAGAAAGTCTGTCTCTCTGTTGTATTCCAGCTGTCCACCCCCAGGGTGGGATGTAGCACTCACACACATAATCCCAGCAGTACTAAGACCCATGATCCCAGACTTAGATCACACATAATTCCATTGGATCATGAGTTAATCACAAACTCTAGAAGTCCTCACTCCATGACTACATGAGGCTTTGGGGGAACAACTAGACACAAGCCATAACAGCAGTTGAGACTGGGCATGGCGCCTGTAATCCCATCTCTTGGGAGGCTGTAAATAGGAGAATCACTACAAGTCCAATCTAATACTGAGACCCTGAACACCCTGTAGACCCTTACCTAAAATACAGAAAAAAGTATTCAATAACATTATAGAAGAAAAAGTCATTATTATCAGATGTATACTAAAAATATAAAAGAAAAAAATCTAAACGTGATAGTACTGAAGGATTTTGTTTTAGTTAGCTTTCTGTCATTGTGGCCAAATACCTGAGAAAATTAACTTAAAAGGGGGAAATATTTATTTTGCCTCATATTTTAGAATGTTTGGTCTATAATTTCTTGGCCTGGATGCTTTAGGACTTTGGTGGCATAGTAAATCATATTGGGTAGATAAGCTTCTTACCTTGTGACAGCTAGGCAATAAAAATAGCAAGTGAAAAGAAGTCAAAATCCCAATATGTCCTTCAAGGGTGTGTCCCCATGACCTAACTTCTTTCCACTAACCCCCACCTCAACAGTGATAAGCCACTTCCTAGCAACACCAGAGGCCAGCAGCAATTCTCTAACAAATGGGCCTTTGGGCAACTTCTATTCGTAAACTATAGTAACCACGAAAGTGTTCAATGAGACAGCAGGATACCATACATTTGTAGCAAATAACATAGTATAAAAGTGGAACTAGATAGATAAATATTGGCTAAATACAGCAAACAGGAGAGGATGCTTGCTATGTTATATGAGTGGATTTATTTCCATTCATAAAAAAAACAAACAAAATAACAAAAATTGATCTATATTATAAAAACTCTACAAAGCAAAGTTCTTTTATTCTGAGAAGTGAAGATATTTCTTACTCTTCATGTATTTTAGCTGTGATAGTGAGATACAAAGTGACACTTTGCTGACAAATATGCTTAAGGCAACACCAGAAAGTATAAGTGACATTGAATGCAAAATATTAAGATGAAATCTTCTTCAACACTTCCAGTCTAGATTATAGAGGAAACTACATTTAAAGAGTGATTATGTAATTCATTAAACTAAATACACTGGGAGTCCATAACAGTCGTGGGTTATCCATAGAACTGGCAAAATCAGAAATTGTTGACTTGAGACTTTTAAAGTTCAGCCTATTAATATGTCTTTACTTTTTATAGCACATTTTTATACTTTTCTGTTGAATGGTTAGGACCAAGATAAAGCAAGACCTATACAACAAGAAATGCAACTTTTGTATCTTACAAGGTCAATCAGATCCCCTCAGGGTTTACCTTGAAACCCTGTACCGCAGTTTGTAGAACCTTTGTCAGTGGCAGCCATGTAGACAACTCATGGCCATATTTGACCAATTTGCCTTCTGTGAAACCCTGAGAGAATGTTTACTCTCCATGTGACTCTCCTTAGGCATGCTTTATATTGTACATCACTTTCTTCTGTGGCTCCTTGGACTATATTGGCTTATTTTGCTGAATTCACTCACATACAGTATTTAAATAGCAATAGAATACCCACCTCTGAAGAAACTAAACAAAAAAGTGGATGCAAATTAAGGTCCATTTTGTATCTATATATACAAAATTGTTAGGATAGATATACAGTTACTTTCTCTTAACTCAATGAACAGAAAGATTTGTACTAATAGTGTTTGGGCAGGATATCATGTCTGCATCTTGTACTATAAATGACTACTATGAACACAACAATACGTAATGTGTTAATTATTGAAACTCTCCTGCTAACCTGTTTTGGAACTGTCTCATTTGTTTCTCAATAAAATTAATAAAAAATACACTGGGAGTAGGAAAAAGAATGTACATCTTTTCTTCTCATATTGCTCCTTTTACAAAAATCTCAAGATTCAATGGAGAGTGTGATAAACAATTCATTTAAAATCATTACTTTTAAATAAATAATTACATCTGCTAATAATATTTTATTGGGAGCCTAAAATACATAGTTGATTTAGGAATCAGAGCAGCAAAGAGGGTAGACACTCTTACCTTTCCAGCTGAAGAAACATAGCAAGAGATGGAGAAACTTCACAGATTCTCCCAGCTAAATGTTATTAGGAAGAGAAAGATTTTCTAGTGAGGGGGAGTGGGAACTTTCTCAGTATAGTATTTCTGCTCTGATTATCAATTTCAACTGTGAGATACAGACCTGGACTATAAATACCTTTCTACATGTGAAAAACTTAATAAATCAATGTGATTTTTTCATATTAAAGTTTAATTATAGTTGTTGAAAAGTTTTCTTTGAGCACTAAGAAATGAGAACTTTAGTATCAAAGAGCAAAGTATATGCTCTTCTGGAGCCCTTTAATAATTAAGAGATTTTACAATTGTTCCTGAATTCCTGATGGGGTGGGCTGTATCTGGGTCAGGCTGCCTTATTTATGGGCATGATTTTGACAAGTAATATCTTTAGTGTAATTATAATAAGGAGGTGGTTCTATAAAAGGGAATGGTCCATCAAAGGTTTCATACAAAAAGAGAGCAATCCACCAAAGGTTTCATACAAATAAAACATGGTTTAACTTACGAAGAATATCTTGACCTTAAGTTGAATCTTAACTTTCCTAATTTCTTGTCTTTGTGATTCTGAACTCAAATTTAGCCACAACTCACTCTTTATATTTTTATGCTATTTTTTAATTTTTCTGGATGGATGCACAAGCATTATGAAATTGAACACTTTAGGATTAGCATTTCCCATTTCAGGCAAGCTTAACTGTTGAATACTATATTATAGTTTTGCTATTTATCTATAATTAAATGTATAATAATTAGATAAAACACTGGACTCTAAATCCATCTTTCAAGGTAACCTAA
>PVKA01041308.1:0-18117 GCA_004027165.1 Ctenomys sociabilis | reverse complement strand
AAAGAAGTAATATAGTCCTTTAACAAGTACCTCATTCAAAAAGCATCCTTATTAGTTTTAAGGGAAAATTTCCAATTTTTTCTTATAATCGGATTTCATTATTATTCACTTCTAAACTTCTGCCAAAGACTATACTTTTTGAACAGTTTGGGCTTCTTAGAAGCCAGAAGTGGAGGTATATCTGTTCCTTTGCACATGGACAAACAAAAACTGCATTCGATTTCATTAAAGCTTGTTAAAAAGGGAAATATAGTTTTTAACTAAAAGTCAACTGGCCAGTGTTTTTTTCCATTTTTAAATAGCAAAGGAGCACAGACCAAAAGGTATGTAACTACTTAGTATCCTGCATTAATTATCAGGTTCAAAATTCTCACAGCAAAATTGTCACTATAGTGTACTCATTTAATGGGTGGATGAATTTTTCCAGAAGTTTTTGGCAGAAGGGTAGAAAACTTTCAAGAACCGAGACACTTTCTAGTCTATGTCTGATTATTCCCTTGAGAGTTTATGGTTCCTTTTTTTCTTTTTTTAGCTTAAAGGACCATGCTGCTGTTTCAGTCCTTGCGAGACAGATAGCTGTTTTCATTTTACCTACGAGTATGCATTTTCTTGGGTGTAATATGCCCCCAAAACGTGTGATTCAAGACCTTTTGATTTCTTGTCCAGGGATTGTATTATAGCCTTCCCGGTCCTAGAACTAGACACTTTACCCACAGCTTTGTTTTTTTAAGACTTATGTCGCAAGGAGAATAATTTAGATAGGAACACACAGAGGCAGCTTTGTGTGTAGCTCAGCTACTGGTGTGAAGCTGGCGGCCGTGAGACTGTGGGACTCTAGCGCTGGTTTCAGCAGGGTGCACTGTGGGCAGAGGGTTCTTCCTTCATGCGGCTGGGGAAAACGGCTTGGTGCGACATCACACACTGCTTGCTAGTTTTGTTTATTGCACAGCAGTCCGGGGACTGTGAACCTACCTGCTCACTTTCTGTGCAAGACAGAGCCTTACCCGAGGAGGTAAAGCTGAGCAGAGAAGCTTTCCTGTGAACCCACTGGGCAGGCTGCCAGAAACTGTTGATGCAGAGCAGCCAGCAAGGGGTGTTTGGGAACCTGCAGCCCGCGTGCTTCCGATGAGTGACCAAGGTGCCTGGGTGTATGCTGACTCATTTAAGGACAACCGATTTAGAGAACTGCTAGGGCGTGGGCGTTGGAGCGTGTCGGGGTTGGTTTTCCAGCATGCTACCAGAAAAGCAGTGGATGGAAGTGACAAGTGACAGAGCCAAGACACAGTCACTGCACCGTTCAGAAAACAGTTAGTTCCTTTCTATCTTTGGCCAGTACCCAGTCGTTAGCAGCTGGACTGAGCAATAGTTTAGAAAGTTAAAATATGAGTAGGAATGTTTACGGAGCTGTGTGCTAGGCATTATTTTAAATGCTTTACGTGTATTGCGCTACCCTGAATGGCCGCCTTCCGAGGTAGTCATTGTGTATTGGGGCTGCTCGGATGGGGACAGGAAGTAGCGAGCTCGAAGGTAGGAAAGCATCCGCGGTCGACTGCTGCGTGAAGTTAGGTCTGATTCAGGTTTATGTTTTTTGTTTCGTTTTAATTGATTCAGTCTATTTATTTATTTATTTTATTTTTGTATTTGTAGGGAAGGTCTACAGGGTGTTCAGGGTATCACTACTAGATTGGACTCGTAGTCATCCGCCTGATTACAGCCTCCCAAGAGCTGTATTAGTACATTTTAGATATACATGATGATCACATTCGTCATAGAGAGATTTGTACTTGTATGCAGTGTGTCTTGATTCCTCCTTTCCCCATTTCTTTCCCCTCCATTCAACCCTTCTTCCCTTCCTCATTTTCAAAAGCTTCGTATCTGTTTTTCCTTTCTTTTCCCCTCCCCCTTGGTAGTTCCCCTTCCCATTTCAACATTTTCTATTTCACAGTACTGATTATCCATTTTGATCCTTATTTATACTTTCAGCTTCTCCCATCAGAGAAACAATGCGATATTTACATATGTGTATCATATTTATTTCACTTAAGCACATGTTCTCAAGGTGCATCCATCCATTTACCTAGAAATATCTCAAGGTTATCCTTTATTTCAGAAGATTATTTTCTTTAACCATATCTTAATCCAGTCATCTGTTGATGGTCATGTGGGCTGCTTCCCACATTTAGATATTACAAACTGTGCTGCTATAAACATGAATGCATGTATATCACTGTGATATGATGTTTTTAATTCTTCTGGGAAGATACCCAAAGGTGGAATACCTGGTCAAATGGAAGCACTAATCCTATTTTTTTAGGAATCTCCACAATGATTTCCACAATGGATGTACCAGTCCACACTCCCACCAACAGAGGAGAAGGTTGCTTTTTTCCCCAGTCCCTGCCAGCTGCTACTGTTGTATTTCTTGACAACAGCCATTCTTTCTGGAGTGAGGTGGCATTGTAGTGTTGTTTTAATTTGCATCTCTGGAATGGCCAGTCATGTTGAACGACTTTTCATGCATTCTTTTGACATTTTTACTTCCTTATCTGGGAAGTGGCTATTCATTTAAGATGTATATTTTTGGATTGGGTCTTTGAATTGGAGGTGGGGGTCTGATTTTTTTGGTTCCTCATATGTTCTATATAGTAGTCCTTGGTCTGAGGAACAGCTGACAAATTTCTTTCTCCACACTGTTGGTTTTCTCTTCTCTCTGTTTGTTTCTCTCACTGATTTAACTCTATTTTTTTTTTTTCTTGTATTTTGGGGAAGAGTGTTTAGGGTGTTCAGGGTCTCACTACTAGGTTGGACTTGTAGTTATCTGCCTGTTTACAGCCTCCCAAGTGCTGGGATTATAGGAACGTGCCACCACACCCAGGCTCAATTGCCATCTCAGCATGCCCCAGGAGCGGGGCTGGCAAGGCAGGCCTGGGGATTGAACCTCTAGCCCTTGCGCCTGTTTGTAGGCACTTTATTACATTGAGCTATTTGGTCAGCCCTTTCAAGTCTATGTTGTGTCTGACTCAAGTCTACGTTCTTAACAAATGCAATGCTACTGATGTTTTGGTGCCATTTGAATAGGAATAAATGAACTTTATTTAATGTTCAGGGAACACAACTTTTGTATTATTTTCTGACATTTGCATATATGTATGGTAAACATTTGTCTATTTTGGTTGAAATTTTATTCCAAAGTGCAACTGATTATGAATAAGAACCAGCTGAGTTTGCACACAACTGTAATTTCAGCAATCTAGAAGGCTCACCTAGAAGAAGGGTAAGTCCAAGCCAAACCTGGGCATCTTAGTGGGTTAGTGAAAATAAAAAATGAATAAATCAATTAAAATAGGTGACGATATAGCCCAGTGCAAAGACCCTGGTTTCAATGATTCATGTTGGAGTAAAGAAGGCACCCGACTCTTGTTCCATGTGATAAATATCTAACTTTCTTTAATTCTTTCTTGTGGTTGATCCTTGTATAATTTGAAGCCCAAGGATATAATATTTTGATAGGCAGAAGACAGATTGTGTAAGCTGCTGGAGATTGGGTTGTGCCTACTTCACAGTCAGGCCCAGGCATTCCTTTGTCAGAACCTGAAAGAAAATTCTGGAAGAGTCAATGAACTCTTAATTAGTAACAGCACAATGATTAAGAGAGATAATTGGAGGGAGATAAATTACTTTGGTGGTATAATTTACTATATCAGAGATATACTACCCAGTCCTGAGGTTACTGTTTCTCTTTTTCCATGGGATTAATACTTGTATGTAATTTGAGGAGAGGTGAGGTAGGTGGAGCACTTAGGGACAGAGGACTTTCACCCATGTATTTCAGCCCTCATCAGTGTGAGTCTAAAATAGAAATATTCTATTATTTTAATTTGTAGTTGCCTAAATTAATATCTGTCCCATTCAGACCCCAAATGCTAGAAATTAGCACTCCCTGCCTCAATGGCTCACGCTGGGCTCAGAGAGCTCTCAGTGACTAGTGTCTCTGCCACCCTCCTTCCAGGTTCACTGTTCATCCTGTGCTACTCCTAACCCTCAGGCCTAGACTGCTGTGGTCCCAGCCCACTGCTCACCAAGAACCCTTAGTCCTTCTTGACCTCAAGGACAGAGGCTCTGCTCTGGGCTTTGCCAGCTTGTGTGAACCTTTGGGCAGACCTTTCCATAATTATATTTGGTTGAATTTAAGTCACCACTGTTCCAACGATGGCTCTCCTCCTGGTCCTGCAAGTCACTTAGCTCCCTATCTACTAGGCAGAGACCCCCTTCCCATTATTCAGCTTCTAGGCTGCTCAAGTCTCAGACAAACTTCAAAGTTCATGCAGGTCCCAGAGACAGGAAACAGACCTCCTCGTGTTCAATCCCGTGCCCACCACGCTCCTGCATTCTCTTTAATGGGATTAATGCCTGTGCAGTGGACCCAAATGGAAGTATCTGCTGCCTAGAGGGAAGGCCCTGGACCTAATCATCAGAACACTGGAAGGAAGAAATAGTGCTCCCACCTTGGCCCTTCATTGCAAGTCAGCTTTCCATGGACTCTGAGGCCTCGCCTGAGTCACAGGGCACCAGCCCCACTGCAATCCCCTTTTTGGTCTTTGCTTCAGCATAGCCTGGAGTGAGGTCTGACCCTGGGTATCCTCCGAGCTCTCAGATCCTACAAAGGGCTCCAATATCACCGAAATGCCCTTTAGGAAAAGCCTCAAATGCAACAGAGATTCAACAGAGGAGGCAAGACAATAGCTGAGGAACCAATCTTTTCTCTTTCTGAAACTGAATATGTAGGTATAAACATTTGGCAAAGGACACATTTTGGTGAATTTACTGTATGATATCATGGTTTCGGGTTTTACAAGGGAAACAATGCACTATATGACATCATCATCATCATCATAATATTTTTATGTCAGATGGGTAATATGCCCATCTCTTAACAAGGTTTGAGAGGGCTCAGCTCATGCATATGGCATGAACACCCAATCATCAAGCTCTTGAACAGGGTGATATATAATATTTTATAAACACCCAAAGAATCATATATGAAGGGGGCAGGAAATCTGTCCACACACTAAAGACCAAAGAATCCTGCTGAGGGCCTGGATCCTAATACCTTGCAGGAGTCCAGCTGAAATCCTAGAGCTCCTAACAATGCCTCCCATGAGTCTAACTGAAGGCTTAGCACCCACAACAGTCTCATGGAGACCTGCTTCAAGAATCTGTGCTTAAAAGGCTCAAGGTCAGTGGTGGAAGCTAGAAAGTCTGTACCAGTGGGATGAAGAATCTGTGCTAGCAGGATGAGGGATCTGAACTGGAGCCAGGAAGCAACACTCAATATAAGGATAAGAGCTCCCAGAAAAGTACCACCACTATCCTTAGCAACAGTGAGTTCCCATCTCTTCCACTAATGAGGAAAGCTGAGTTCCCATCAGGAAAGCCAAGACAAGCTTCTTCATGAGGCTGAGCAGTGCACCATCTTCCCACCTGGAGTCAGGGAGTAATGCTCAAGATGAGGACTAGGGCGCCCCTAAAATGAACTTCAGGCATCCTCAGTGTCAATGAACTCCTCCTCCAAGAATACCCAAATTCATCAGGAAAGCCAGCGTGGCAATGTCCTCTAGAAGAGCAGCCCAGGAGAACCAGCAGCTCCAACAGCTTCTCCGAACAGCTTCCTTAACACCCTCCTCAAGTCTTCTCTAGTTCTGCCTCTTATGCTGCCCACAGCAATCCTCAGGTGGGCCTTCCACACCCAGCATCACTCTATTTCAGTTCAGCTAGGTGTCACAAGTTGACTACCAGTTAGAAATCCACTATGTATGGTATAGAGTGTCTCACTATGAAATAAGGGCACAGATAATCTTCAGTAAATTTGGAGCAATTACAGGAAGCACCAGCAGAAGGGCTACTTCAGGGTGTCCCAGAGTTGACTAACGAAGGAGGGAAGACTTCTGCTTTCTATTGTGGAATAACAGAGACCCTCTCAAGGGCATTGTTTTTCCAGCACAAGGAGACTATCTGCCACGAGGATCAATACACATCTCTAATCTGGAAGACAGACTATTTTTCTAATTTTAGAATGGCTAAGATTTGCTTCCGACACAATGTGGGCCCTGTGGAAAGAACAATGGGGGTGGAGTTGGGAGATGTAGGCCTGAATCCTAGCACTGTACTTTGGTTGCTTTGGGGTACCAGAAAAATAATCTTCTCCCTGAGGTTCAGTTTTTTCTCCTTAAAATGGGAACAGTTGCATCCTAAAAGTAAAAGAAGAGATGGTATTATGTTGGGGGCAAATTTATTTTATATATTATTGTTAATGCTCAAATTTCTACCAATTTAGCTCTTTCAAATTTATGTTACGTGACAAACTATTTAAGGCAGAATGACACAAAAGGTCCCTTTTCTAACCTCAACATTTTGTGCTCTTTTTATCCTGAAGACATTAGTAAATGTAGCTGATGTTTATTTTTCTGCATTTTAACAACTATTTATTTATTTATTTATCTATTTATTTATTTAGGTGGAACCAGGGATTGAACTGAGGCCCTTGCACTTAGCAAGGAAACGCTTATTCCACTGGGTCATCTCACTGGCCCCTTAACAACTATTTATTGACCACTTACTACAGGTGGGATGTTAGTCTAGTTATTGGACAAAACTGTGTGGATCACAGAAACTGTCCTAGATCTCAAGGAGTTGTAATTAACCTGAAAAAAAAAACCCTCAAATTTTAACTATATAATTATATAATTAACCAACTGCAATTGAGATAAAAAGTCTTAATGAAAAGAAGTAAGATTCTTAAACATCTCTCATTTCTGGACCTGGCCAGTACTCTCCACAGCAGTCCTTGAAATCTGTCTTCAATCCTCTGTCTTCTGTCTTCCCACATTCAGTGCCTTGTGCTGGAAATGTTCAAGAGCTTGTCCCAGTGCCTTCCCTGATCAAACCTCTGGTCTTGTTCCCCATTTGAGATGACTTCAGAGTTCTTTGAAATGGGGACCTCTGTATTTTTTCCATTCTATTCAAGGTGAATCTATTCTCATACTTTCCAGAAGTGTCTAAGAATCTGCAAATTGTTTTAAAGAGCTTATAAAAGTCCTCTTTAGTGCTTTGCGGGTATTTGCCTATGTGACATGCCAGTGTCTATGATACTTTGCCATAGGGCTCAATCTCCAGTCCCTTTTTTGGTTCCAGAGGACAGTCGTGTAGAGCCCAGGACTCAGCCTTCAAGTTCAGTGTGACCCAAGGTCAGGGCTTGCTTTATTGACTGATACACAGAAATGCATTCATGCCAGCTAAAGATGATGTGGTGTTCTAGAAAGAGGACTGCTGGGCCTGTCACCATCAGTTCTGTGACTTTGACCAAGTTTTCATTTCTGTGATTTTCAGATGTGCTACTTGTCAAATGAATCTAAATTATTCGGATCTCAGAGTTTTGAAGTTTTAGGCAATATATCACTTAATGGCTAAAAGACGAAGTGACACAATCTTGTGTTTCATAATGACATTTCAGCATATAGTGGCAAGGCCACAAGATCCTATCACCTCATCTTGCTTTGTGAAGGTTCTGTGCACACAATGGTTCTCACAGTGCCACCACAGAGTGGCGATTGCCCTGACAACACATCTCTCAGAATGCATCTCTGTTGTTAAATGATGTTTGGAGGAGGTAGGTGCCCTCTAGTGCATGTGACGGGCTGAGTGGTTGAAGAGCTAAGTTAAGTGGCAAGTGGTGGGGGCCGGTCTGTTTCAGATAGCTGTAGAGTCTGCGATGAGACCTGACATTTTTATAGGTGTGGTTATTTCCTCACATCAAGAGGTTAAGCACAGAGGAAGAAATAAGTTATGGTATGCTTTCTGACTCAGACCATCAAACTGCAGAAAACTTCTCATGCCATACAGTTCTGCATGGTTCCTAGTGTTGCACTGTTAAAAATCCCTTATCACCCCTATCTTATTTATTTTTTTTTTTGCGTACACAAATCTAAATTTATGGAGTATTGGATTGTTTCCAGTGAAAAATCTCAATTCCCTTTCCTTTTGGGAGCTAGGGCAACCATTTATGATGTAATACTAGCTATGGTTAACAAACGAAATATTTTCTTTATTGAGACAACAAAGAAACTCTTTACATTGATATGGTCCCCCCAACATCGTCAACAAATTTCTCTTTTATTGTCATTCATAATTCCTTTTCTTCCCCCTTTTGGTCCATTTCTTTTTCCCTGTATAGTTTCCTCTAATTCCAACCTAGCATGATATGCCTCAGTTTATGAGTAGACCCTGAGCTTCTTATGGACACAGAAGTTGTATTTCGTTCAGAGCCATACTCACCCAAGGCATGACAATCCATGATGTTGACTTTCTGATTGTCCCATAGCTACTGCAAAGATTTCAGATCCTCACCATTTTAGTATTCATCCCTTTCATTCAGCTCAAGTGACTGTTCTTATTTTCTTAAAACAAATAGACAAAAACCCAGCTTCTTCATTCTGTTAGATGACTCTGAATTAGAAGCAGCCTATCCTTTCAGTATTGCTATCTATTTCTGAGCTCAAGCCAAGGATGGATTTTCTTCCCAGACCAACCAAAATCATGCTCTTTTGACTTGATTTAGAGCTTTGGGCTGCATTTGAAGCTGAAATCCAGTCCCTTAGTGACTATTCATAGAGAGATCGTATGTGGGAGGCCCTGAGTTGGGCACAGTGGGACTCATATGTATTTCTTTCTCATGGGCCTGTGCTTTGGCAACAGATCCAGCCAGTCAGCATATATGCAAATGTGGAATGTGTGGTCAAGACAGGGATGACAGCCTAGAGAGTAAGGGGCCAGGCCAGCCGCTGGAGAGAAAGAAGGTGGCGAACACCTCTAGGTAACCAGGTGGCACCTGAGCAGAGGCTGAATGAGCAGGAGGACATGCCCAGGGAGGAGACTGCCCAAAGAGGGAACAGCCAACTCTCTGCACAAGGACGTAGTGAAAGTGTCTGGGAACAGCAAGGGCCAGGGTAACCCTGCAGAGCAATGAAAGGACTGTGAAGGGGGGTGGGCAGTTTCCAGAACTGGCCCAAGGCCATATCCTTCCTGCTCTCAAGGTTCACTATAGCTAGGAGAACAAGAAGTGCCAGTTGTTACAGTGCAATACATCCTCCTGAGCGAAAGAAATGGTTACAAATAACAGTGCTGCTGGGTATTTGAAAAAAGGCAGTAACATCATGGCCTAGCACAAGCCAAGAAGGCTTCCTGTTGGAGGGTGGCTTTGAGCTCGCTTTGAGCTGCATTAATTAATTAATTAATTAATTCAATTTGTGTTCATGGAGTGTCAAATATGAATCAGACCATGATAGTAAAGATACATAATAAACAAAATAGAGCAGTCCTTGCATTCCTAAACTTACAATCTGAGAGATGGAGGTAAAGCAAAGCAGAATTAGGATGAGACTGAATCAGCCAGGGGTTAGTGGGGATCAAGGGCAGGGGTAGGCGCTCTTGAAATCTGATCATCCAGAAGACCTCAGGTGACGCGTGCAATTTTGACTTTCATGTATTTTTTAAAAAGTTAGGCATACAAAGAACACAAAAATCCCAATCTATATGCTTGAAATGTTGAGAAACAAAATATACTTTGACCAGAAAATCAGGCAACCTCTCTGAAGAATCTCTCTGTCAGCAATAATTATGTTTTATTTGTTCAGTTTGCTGCTCTCACACAAATGGCAGAATAAATAATTTATAATTCGAACAAATACCCACTATGTTCGTAGGATGGTTACAGGCACTGAGCACAGGGCTCAGAATGCTTTGCTGCAGAGCTAGCACTGCTAAAATTTACATTAGTCTGTGTGTGTGTTTAAAGGAATATGCATGTTTATATTTGGCCAAAAAGAAGATAAATAAGAGCAAAATTGTTTCCTAATGACCTCAGTTAGTATAAGAAAATATAATAATTTTTGATTTTTTTTTTTTTGTGGTACTCGGGATAGAACTCAGACCCTTGTGCTTGCCAGGGAAGTGCTTATTTCACTGAGCCATCTCCCCAGCCACATAATTTCTGAATTTTAATGAAAAGGTCTTAAAAACTTCTGTAAAAGCTCTATTTAAAGGATATCTAGGACTGGGTATAAAGCATAGTGGCACAGAGCCTGCCTGGCAAGGGCAAGCTCCTGAGTTTGGTTTCTGGTACAAAAAAAGGAAATGTATTAATTGGCAAATAACTTACTGGGAAAAACCTTTTGCACGAACCTACTAGAAGGAACACTTTTATTACCAAAAACAGCCTTCATAAATCATCATTAAGTTGACCCTAATTTTCAAATAGGAAAAAATGCATGAAGGCCTCAGGAGCCTGGCCCCCAGATGCAAGACAGTGGGCCTCTGTAGTGGTGCATAAAACAAGAGCAGATATTACTTGTTCCCTTAACATCAGCAACTTTTCTCCTCTTGGATCACTATATCCAGAGGAGTGTGGCTGTATTTGATCCAGTGTGAACTGACTCAACTTTTCAGAAAGCATTTATTAATCTGTATGATTAGCAATGGCTTAAAGTATTAAGTGTTTTCATTTAATTTTATTTTTTAGAGGCATACCCTAAAATGACCATCAACAAAGACAAGGACTCATGCACATAAATCGGATGAGGTGGGTGCGGTTTTGGATAAAGCATGGAAACTGAGCTCCATCAACTCTGTGACCTGCATTGTGACCGGGTTTCCTGACCAGCTGGGATCACATTGCGACTCCACTCTGAGTGCCTCAAATCACTTCAGCAAAGGCCAACACTGTCCGAGTTGTAGTTTCTATCTGCTTACTGGTCAGGAGAGGATGTTGTACCTAGTGAGCTCCAAAGCAGGATTACATAAACTACTTTTGTTGTTCTCTTGATTCAGAGAACTGCCAGTCTTTTTTCAGCCCAGAGAACAGACCTGAAGAGACCTTCTAGAAGCTCTCTGCTGCCATCTCCAGTCCTTTCTTCCTTTAGTCCTAGGTCCTTTGTGCCAAACACAACCCAAATTCTACGGCTTCAGCACGCATGTGTACACACACACACACACACACACACACACACACACACACACACACGTTCGGATACATACAATGACAACTTGGTAGACATAAATCTAATAGATTGGGAATCAATGATAGTAATCAGTAATGTTTATATAGTTTATATGTCAGGTACTGTGTTTTGTGTATATTCCCCAGTTTAACTCCCACATGATATACTAAGGGTAGTAGGAGGCAGTCACGATTAGTCTGTAGAAGAGGAAACAGAAGCACAGGGAATTGACCAAGGTCATGTGGCTAGCTGGTAACAGAGCTGGGATTTAAATCTAAGCCAGTGAAGTTCAGGATCCTACTTTTAAATCACAATATAACCTGCCTCTTTAGTTGAATGGCTGGGAATTGGGTCCTGACTCTCCAACCTATGGGTTAGGTGACTAAGAAATATACTAGATATCACAGAATCTGTGTTTCTTTCTTTTTTTTTTTCTTCCTGTATTTTGTGTTTTAGGGAAGTGTCTACAGGGTGTTCAGGGTCTCACCACTAGATCGGACTCATAGTGATCCACCTGTTTACAGCTTCACTAGTGATGGGATTACAGGTATGCACCAACGTGCACAGTCTCAGTGCTGTCTCAGTGCACCCAAGGGGCAGGGCTGGCACAACAGACCCAGGGGATCAAATCCCCAGCCCCTGCACCTGTTTGCAGGCTCTTTAGTGCACTTAACTATTTTGTGTCAAGAATTTTTTTTTTTTTTTTTTTTTTTGGCAGAACCTGGGATTGAACTCAGGCCCTTGAGCTTGCCAGGGAAGCTCTTATTCCACTGAGACATCTCCCTGGCCCAACTTAACTATTTTGTGTTTCTTATTGTAAAATGGGTGGAATAACACTAGTGGTATAGAATGTTTTGAATATGAAATGATGTGTGTGGAATCCCTCCCACATAGTGAACATTCAACATATTGTTACTCATAAGTACTGTATAATTACATGAAGGTTTGTACTTTTCTTTATAATAGTATTTAATGACAATTTATTTTATTTTATTTTTTATGTATTTGGTAGAGGGTCTTACTATGCAGCTCAGACTCATAATGATCTTCCTCTTTTACCACCATGCCCAGTCTCGGTGGCCAAGTCAGTGTGCCATATGGTGCAGGGGATTGAACCCTGGACCTGTGCTTGCCAGGCAGGTGCTTAGTCTGTTGAGCTATCTGACTGGCCTATTGATGGCCATCTGATGCACTATAAAGGCTGAAGTATTTTGGGTCCCATTCCTTGTATCACAGAATTTGGGTGTGATGCTTAGTAGGGTCCTTATCTCCACCTGTTGTCAAGTGTCAGAACAGCCTGGAATGCCTGATGGCACTAGACTAGGTCTCTGAGTGTTGTGGGGCCTATGACAATGAGTTTGACTGCTCCTTGCCACTGTGATGAGTAGAGGATAAGGTGTGGCATGAAGGAATTCAACTATATAGGGCTCTGACTGCAGACTTAGAAGAGGCTTGCCTGTATGCTTCCATGGGTTTGCTTCTGAAGTACAACCATGGTACAGAATTTTATGCCAACCACCAGTGTATAGTTATAAGCATGCCTTTATCTACCTCATCACTTATGTGGTCATTGTTCACTCATTTTGACCCTGTAGAGCTAGGGTTTTAGGAAAAGAGATTCTTCATGTGCCTCAGAATAGAAGCATCAATGGAAATGTTTTTCTTGGGTAATCTTGTCTGAACCATGCTTGACAAAGTTCCATGTTATTTTTATAAAATATATAACTGCTAATAGTCTTTAATTTTTCTTTCTTTCTTTTTCTTCATATCTGTAGAATTAAAAATAATAATATCCAGTTCAGGAGGTTGGTAAAAGGATTATATGAGATAATGTGCGTGGCGCAATTTGAAAAGCACTAAATTTATTATAGGTAGTTTAGAGAGGTAAGGAATAGGATTGCATGTGAAACAAGAAATGCGCAAGCATGAAAAACGCATGTAAGACCGAAACAAATCAGAGTAACAATGTTATAGGAAATACCCACATGGTGCATAAACAAAAGAGACATAGATTGTCTTGTAAAGGGAAGACCAAGGTTCAAAGTTCAAGATAAGATTTTATCATTCACTAAGACCTGCACAGTCAGAAGCAAACAAGAAACCTTCTTTTACTCTTATCTCAGACATCTGCTCTTTCCAGAAACCTTAATTTGAGGTCAAAATGGCAGGAAGGCTCTTGAGAAAGACAGGTAGGAAAATAGGTATCTTTGATCCTTATCAGGAGAAGTAGAATGTCAGTGATTTTTCAGAAAAGTATTTGAATGGTGCATTGCTAAGGGATCCAGTATTTGCCTGGAAAGGTCTATCTCTTTTAGGAACTAATTTTCTTTCTCTAACCATTGTTATACAGTTGGATAAGTCACATAAATCATAAATCTTATGAAATTTCTTTAGTTTGCATTAGTTCACTTGGGTAACTATAATAAAAATACTGTAGACTGTGAAGATTAAACAACAACCATTTACTTCTCACAGTTATGGAAGCTCAGGAATCTAAAATCAAGGCACTGGTGAACTGAGTTTCTAATAAGGTCCTGTTTCCTGGCTCGTAGACTTCATATTATTGATGTATTCTCAAGAGTGGGATCAACAAAGGAACCCTTTGAGCTTCTCTCTGTCAGAGAAACAATTTTACTCAAGGCATGCACCCTCATGTTCTAATCATCTGCTAAATGCACAACTGAGAATAGCATCCCACTGGATGTTAGGTTTCCACATATGAATTTTGGGAGGACAAAAATGTTCAGTCTATAGGTTACTGGGTTAGAGGGTGTATTACTTTTCTACTACTCTAAAAATTACCTGAGATAAATAATCTTATAAAGAAAACAGATTTATTTTAACTAATGGCTTCAGAGTATTAGCCCATCATACATTAGCTTATGCCTTATAGGCCTCTGAGGAGTAGCACTTCAAAACAGGAGTGGGTGGTAGAGAAAATCTGATCACCTCGCTGGGAGAAAGCCTCACTATGTCTTTAAGAACACATCTCCCAGGCCTGGAAGGCTGCCCAGTAGATCCTACCTTAAGTCCCCACCACTGAGCTTTTAAGACATCGATCTTTGGTGGGAAGATTCCAGGTCCAGACAATAGCAGATGGGTATGTATCACTTTAGGGAGAGATTAAAAGAATGTAGACAAATTTGCTCTCTGTTGAACATGTACTCATTGGGTATAGGTATTGTGATGCACAAGAAATATGGATGCTGACATTTAGCTTTATATAATTATTTTTTCTAACCTATTCACTGACTGGGTGGCTTAAATTAGCTATAACCACTGAATATCTCTCATTGTTCTGTGGGTGAACTACTGAGTCTTGTTGGTGTCTCATATATGATTGCAGTAAAATGATGACTATGGGGAGAGGCTTTGATATGCTTGGGTGATTGGCCTTTTCTCCCCTTTAGATTTCTTTCTGTTAAAGTTGTCTAAAGTTTTAATCTTTATTGGTGTACTCTTCTTTATATCTCATCTTCAAATGAAGCATTATTCAACCTACAAATACCATTTCAGCTTAACATGCAAGAACAACAGGCCTATGAAAACTGTATATTTTAGGATTAACAGAATTACATTTTAAATCCATATTGGGAATGCTGTCTGATACAATATTTATACCTGCAGTTATAATAAATTAACAAATATTTTGTAGGAGATTTTTATCCTGTCATTTCTAAATTAGAGCAGTCTCCAGCAAATCTGTGATCTCACAGTTGGAAGCTCAGGATCTTGACTAGAACATCACAAGGCTGGCTGTCCTCAGACATGCTGAGTGTCTACCCGGAACCTGATTCCTTTATCTATTGAATATGGATAAATTCTCCTCCATCAGTGATTTTATTACAGCAAGGCACCTTGAAAAATCTGCTAAAAAGTTGTCTGCATTCTCAATTCTTTCTCAAGCTTGAAAGTAAAGTCCAAACTAACACAGCAACTTTTCTGTTTAATCACCAACTCAGGTTGAAGGCCTGCATAGGACCTAGAGTTGCCAAACACAAGATATGCACAGAAAGGAGAAAGGACATTTGTCTGAAGATTGGGTAGAAGGTAGGTCATGGTCATGACAGCTGCTCATCAATCAACTAGGTTTTATGTTAAAGGAAACATGTGGATTTTTGTAGAGTAAACCAGGTACGAAATCAGGATCTTCCTGAGCACTAGACCCAGACTCTGGAGTGCTAGCTGTAAGCTTTTTGTTAGGGAAGGTGTTTATCCATTCATGGTACTACAAGAACATTCAAGGTCACCATCTGAAAAATCTAGCTGACTCTCATTAAGTAGTATTTTAAAAATCCTGCAACAAAATCAAATGTATTTTATTAATTTAATTTATAATTTTTTACCTTTTATTTTTTTTTTCAGTAGCACTAGATCTATTAGCGCTTCTAAAAGAAAGTATCTTTTTAAATGATGGAATGTTACTATTTTAAGAATTAAATATTCCCTTTAGCCAACCTTTTGAATATTCCTGCTAGAAGTGTGTTGGCTGTTAAGAATACACTCACCCGTCCTTTCCTTTGTTCATGTAACAAATATTTATTGTGTGTCTGCTTCCTGCCAATTACTGCTTTTTTCTTGCACTAGGATTTAGCAGTGAACAAAACTGTCAAGCACCCTGTCATTAAGAAGCATATACTTGAAGTCATGGAAACAAAGGAAGAGAAATACTTCACATTACATGTTGTAAAGTAAGAAACATGGGCTCCACCACTCCTTTACTGAAGTGCTTTAGCTATTCCATGATTTTAGGAAGATGTCTAAGGCCCTCTATAGATGACTGCCTTTTCTTCAGCCTTCTGCTTTGGTGCCCCCCCACCCCATCCTATGCTACTGTTTCCCTTTTCTAAGCTTGCTCCTAGGGCTTTTCAAATACATTTGGCCCATCTGTGTCCCTGGTTCCCACATCTATGGATTTAATGAACTATGAATCAAAAATGTTTGAACCAGGCATGGTGATATACTCTGAAGTCTGGAAATAGCAAGTTGGAGGTCAGCCTAGGCAATTCAGCAAAACCCTTTGTCAGGACTAAAAAATCAAAAAGGTCGGTGATTTAGCTCAGTGCTAGAGTACCACTAGATTCCACCCAGTACCTCAAATAAAAGGTATCTTTACTGTTTAGACTTTTCTCCTCAAACAATACAGGATAACAATGATTTACATTGGGGTAGACATTGTATGTAATGAATGTAGAATACCTTCAAACGTGTGTAGGATAAGCTTAGGTTATATGGCACTGCTATAGCATTTTATATATGGAGCATCTATGAGCCTTGAGATCTGCCAGGGGTCTTAGAATATCTTGCCTGAAGGTCACGTAAGCATGATGATGGTTATTTGTGAGAGTCTCTATTACTGTCTGTCTGTTCTTCACCTGACCAATCCTATTGAAAATTACAGGCACTTTAATTCCATGAGTTCATAAAGTGCCCATATTTCTGACTCTAAAGTGAGTTAAGTTCCTAGTGGGACTTGCTAACTTTTCTTACGCGGGTAGACGAAACCTTCTTAGTGGACTAATTTTGTTAAGCTTATCAAAAAGGATAAAAATGATTCTCTGTTTCTATAATTTGGGCAACAGAGGATGTAGAGATCAGAAGGTTCTGCCAACCTGAGGCATAGCTGGGCAATTAAAACTCAGGGGAACATAGTAGATTGGCCTTTTAGAAATATCAGCTTTGTAAGGTAGGCTTTTCTGTGTAGGACAGCGTGTACTCTAACAGGCATTATTTCCACATGCCCATTATTGTTATTTGTTTTCTTGTGTCTGGGAGAGGGAGAGTAGCTGGCTGACTTGTTTTCTTCCATTTGGTGTCCACATAATGCTTGTTAAAGACTGAATTGTACTGTTTCCCTGATTCCCACATTATGACCTATTCCACGGTGTTTGAAGATTGTCTTGTATGCACAGGAATGTAAGACAGCTTTCTGTCACCCCAGCCCATCTCTGAGGTGGCAAGGCTGCAAGATGTAGTGAAGGAACTTTCAGAAGGAGGATCACAGGTTTGTGTCTTTAGAAAAAGACTATGGCTATCAGGACATTCGCTGCTGGTGGACACAACAATCACAGGTTCTGCAGACTTGAGCCCTTGAGAAACAATACCCTGGGGGTGGCAAGAGGCTACCAGGGAGGGAGGATGAGGCTGTACTGTTTTGCGGGACTCCTTTTATATCCCTGAAATGAAGTTCACAGGTAAGTAGAATCCTGCCCTGCACATAATTTCAAAATACCAACACAATATCCTATTTATGTCATGTTAACTACATCAGACCCGATGAGGTACTAATCCAATGCTTGCACTGAGTTTATCTAAATGAGTTTGGATTTAATAGAGTAAGACTATATTCGAATGAATGTTGATCACATGTTTTCTCTCTAGCCGACATTTTGAAATAAGGTACCTTCCAAGAGTGCCCGGTGGCGATGTTGATTTGTCACCAGTGAGGCAGGTATAAGCGCAGAGAAACTGAAATGGGTAGAATCAGTGATTAAAAAACACTATAAAAAGGGTGTGGCTAATGGTGATGTGGTATTGCAAAAAATGGTGAAAATTCTTGGCAAAGCGTTGAGTGAGATCCAGTATCTTAATTCACACAGCAACACAATGGTCACTAGTTTGGAAGCTATATGTGGTGGAATTGTATCCATTTATATAAAGGCATGTATAGTCTATATGTAATAGAATATAAGTACCTAGATAATAAAATATATAATAGAATAAAAACTATCTGGACTTCTTGTCCACTCCCAAATATGGTTTCCTGCTGCCACTTTACCTAATGATGTCTCTTGCAACCTGAGTTCCTAAGTAGATTCAGAATAGCTTCTTCCCATTTGCTCACCACTCTTCTCTGTGTTACCTTGCAGTTGGTTCTCCAACCAGTTCCTGGCAACTGCAGTTAGTGTGTCTAAGATCCTGTGTTCTTCATCTTGCTCATGTTCCTGTCTCTTCTTATCTCTCCTTTCTGAGAATGGCTGTTTTTTTTTTTTTTTTTTTTTTTTTTTTTTTTTTTTTTTTTTTTTTTTTTTTTTTTTTTTTTTTTTTTTTTTTTTTTTTTTTTTTT
>PVKA01041307.1:0-18169 GCA_004027165.1 Ctenomys sociabilis | reverse complement strand
AAGCATAGCCCAGTGAACAATGTTAAAGTATGTATTATCTTTAAGGAAAAACTCTTAAGGAATTGCACATAAAAACAATAAATGATATATTTATAAACCAATTTTTAAGATCTTATCTTCTTTAGCTAATATCTTGGATAAAAACTTATTACCAATTATAAAGACTTTGTAGCTCTTATTTTAACAATTGAATTAAATTATCTCATTTTTAAGGCAGGTGAACAAGAAGCATTTGAGCTAAAACTATGAGTACCCATCTGAGTCATTTTAGGCTTCTCTCTCTCTCTTTTTTTTTGGCAGAACGAGGGATTGAACTTGGACCCCTGTGCTTGCCAGGGAAGCACTTACTCCACTGAGCCATCTCCCTGGCCCCCATCTAAGTCATTTTAAAAAGAGATTATACCTGAAAGTTAAAGTACAGAAACACACACCTTATCTTCATCATATACAACATGTTACCCAACTTCAAGGCTTCCGCCGTTAAGCCCCTTGCAGGCCTTGAGACTGCCAGCCTGTAGTGTTTTAAGAGAATTTGGCTACCCTGAAGGATTTTTATGAAAATCCCAAGCAGAACCAGAAATTTACAAGGGCAAAAATGAAAAATAAAATTGATGAAAATTCAAGAAAAACTTTAGTAAAACTGATGCAGGTGCTTTACCAGTTATTAAAAGAGATGGAAAGTAGATGAGCAGACAAAAAAAACCCCACGAAACAAGTACAACATTTATGTTTAATGAGAGTGCCCTTCTGGATGCATTCGTCATGCTGAATTATAATAATTGTTTTTATATTTTTAGGTTTTAACTACAAATAGACTTAATAAGTTAGAACTTTTCTAGAAGGTCCTTAGTTAGCATTCCTTTTTATGTAAGACATGGGAGTACTTTTTACTGTCTGCAGCTACTTCCAGTTTCTTTCTCCTCTTAGTACTATGAATTCATAATTAAGAAGAGTTAGAGGCAGCAAGGGAGAAAATTGGTACTTTGCAAGGAGGGACATTTGTTTGCTATCCCTTCTTAATTTAAAAACCAAGTTTGAAAGGCTGGCCAGATAGCTCAGCAGACTAAAGTACCTACTGAGTTAGGTGCAGAGACCAGGGTTCGATCTCAATGTCCATTGCTGGCTCTCTTAATGGGCAGGTTGAAAAGGTGACTGAAACTGGTTCTGATGGTGTATGCCTGTAATCCCAGTGCTTGGGAGGCTGAAAACAGGAGAATCACTGTGAGTACAATTTGTGTATGGAGATCTTGTAGACCCTGTACTAAAATACAAAAAATAAAACACCAACAAAAAACAAGTTCGAGGCCCTGTCTCTCAAAACAAAAACTGTCTGGACATAGAGACATCTGGTCATTTTTCTTTTATTTTACAGAGCAGGTCTAATTGAAGGATGGTGGTGTAATTTTTACTTTTCTCCACTAACACTATCCCCCCTTCTCTCAGGGATTACCTAGACCACGCAAGGGTAGGAAAAATACTAGGTGACATACTTTTGGAGTCTCTAGATTGAGGATATTTTAGCTGTGTAATCAAGGAATCGGGGAAGTCAAAATCAATATGGAGAATTCCATTCTGAAAAGCAGCGAGGGAAAAGAAGGTATCGTTGTCAAACCTTGCCTGTTTTGCCCCTGTAGCAAAGGTGATCCTCAGACCTGGTCCCTCCAGTGCCCATAGCAACTGGTTGGAGGCAGTAAGGGGAGTAGCTGGACTGTCTGTCCTCACTGGTGCTTGTGCTCCCTTTGCTACATGGTCTTGTGACTCCTAGGATCAGATCAGCAATTGAGTTTTCTTCACCCAACTAAATGTAACTCTGATGATAGAATTCAATTGCGAGCCTGGTGATGTACTCTGGAGAGACCTTGGCAACAGGATCAGCTCCCTGGGTGCCAGGAAGCTGTGGCTTTTAGCTCCTTTAATAATCTGTTTAACCAAAAGTTGCCATCAAACTTGTAAAGATCCCCAAAAGGGATCAAAAAGCATTTTTTTGTTTTATCAATGAAATTACCTAATTATTCCACCTCAGAAAAACTAGGAGGCTCCCTTATTTCCATTTGAAACACCAGACATTTGGTGATGTTTGCCCTATTGGAGAGGGCAGAAGCAAGGGATAGTAGAATATCTCTCCCTTTGGCATGAAAAAGCTATTCCCATGGTAGCCATCTAAGTAAGGTGCTGTACCTTTACCTATGAGGCTTAGTACTTTTTCCCAAACTTTAATAACCCAGAACAGAAAGACAATTGGGACTAAAAAGCATTTTCAGAGCTAGTCTCGGTTCTTCAGTGAAATAAGTTTCTCAAAACGAGGAAAGAAATGTAACAGCAAGAGAAAGCGCTGAGCGGCCATAGTAGTGAAGGAGATTTGTGCTCATCAACACTTACTGTGAGTTAATTTCTCTGACCTCGGACAGTGACCTATTTATAAGCTAAATAAACTGTCAGATACAGTACCTTTTATATATTGATCTTAGGTTGCTGAAACCTAAAGCTGTGGGTGATCTATAGGGAGAGTGATCACTACCCTTGTTTTCTCCTTAAATTCAGGAAGTAGTTGACACAGTTATGCACAGGCTATGGAATAATCCCATCCCTCTGTTTACTGGACAGTAGAGCTACTTCAGTAAACAAGCCACCTTTAATGAAGTCCAACATGCTCAATTACTTTCACTTGCTGTAACTATGATCTTACCTCAGTCCTTCAGAGACTAATTTAGTGATACATTGCCAAACATGAAGAATTCTTCTTACCAGGGTTTGGCCAAAATAATGGTTTGTTTTCAGAGAAAACATCAAATTTTAAAGGCAGAAATTGATCTATTTTCAGAGTTGCTGTCAGAGTGATTCAGAATGCCTGAAAGAGTCACATTAAAACTGCTCATAAATCAATAATTGTTCTAATGAAAGAGCAGAGAGAGAAAAAATGCGAAGTTTGCAAATTGTTATGGATGGAGCCAGGGATCAAAAAGTATTAAAAAAAAGTTCTGTTACTTGTTTGCTCTTTGTATAATATGTTTGGGGAAATTGCACTAAAATCTGCACTCTCGTTTGAAAAGAAAAATATAAAAAGAAATAAAGAATAAATTTTAAATGTGTCATCACAGCATTTTGATGAAAAGCCAGCTGTCTCTTTTTTTTACTCTAAGGCTCTAGGCTCATAGACCCACTTGCCGTGGTCTATGCTTAATAGGTAATGACTCTTCTAGACAGTTTCATGCTTCTGTAGCTTTTGTCACAATATTTGCTTTTCCAGAACACTTTTATTTTACTTGCACTTATAAAAACTTTAGTTTTCTTTCATGGTCCAAGTAAGTCTCATTTTCTCATGGAATCCTTTTCTGATTTTCTTCTTTCAGAGACCACAGTTTTCCCACATTCCTCCCTAGGCATCCCAGAGATGCCTCCTCTGGAGCACTCAGCACAGGGGGTCACCTTGTGTTCTGCCAGAGCTCAGGGATCACAGGGACAGCTCTTCCATAACTACAGCAACTAACAAGGGACCTTGACTCAATAAACATTTTTTGAATAAAATAGACCACATGGTAAAAAGAAATGCCCATTAGTGAAAATCACTTAAATGTGCCAGACTCCCATGTATTTTTCTCATAAGAAGGAATTCTGCTTTCATTCTCTCACAGAGATGAAAGTATAGACCCTGAAGAATTCCACTGTCCTTGGGATTTTAATTCTAAATGTGCCACAGGGTATTAACTCTGAAGTTGGAGCAGTTTTCTGAGTCAAAATTCAATCATATCTCTATATTTTCACTGAAATATAAAATAGGTTAGTTTTAAAAAATTCACTATTTGAGGTAGTATAAATAATAATTAGGTACAATAATATGAAGAAACTATAGTTCTTTATTTAAGAAGAAGTTTTGTAAGGTAACTATGTAGATATTAGCAGAATATGCCAAAGTTATATTTTCCTCAGCAAGTTTTCATCTTGAGATCATGTCTTAACATTGTGTGTTAGAAAATTCATCTCAATACAGAAAGATTATTTCTTCAGTGCTATTTATTTTTCCTTAAAATCAATTTAAGATTCTTATATGTTTATAATGATTAGTTAACATCACTTCAAAATTACCAACCATGAAAAACAAATAATCTCTTTCAGAAGTGTTAAGGTAGATTCTGGTAATTTACACTTTTTTATTTTATTACATAGAAATTGTGTCTTCTTTACCTAAGCTTTGGCTTTCCAAGTCATTTAGACACTATTGGCTGAGGTGAAGCTGAATGTTACTCAAGGAAAGAAAAAAAGTCTTTTGAATCAGTCTTCTTCAAACATGATCATCTTTTTGTAGAAGCCAACAATATGTGCCAAGGTAGATGTCTACAGTCAAGATGAATTTTATGTTATTTTCACCACTTCTACTATAATAAAAGAATTTAAGCGGTGCCTAGGTGCTCATTTCTCTACCACCTGATGTCCTCTGGCTTAGAATAATCAAAATGTTTTAGTGCCTCTTTTCCTCAGCTGTCTGCATTCCCAGTCACAGTTCACTTTCTGTCTCATTCTAAAGGTTTAAAAGACTTGTTTAGAGAGGCTTATCCTGCTGAATTTCTTTGATGGGGACTTTGCCCTTGTTGATTACTATCTCTTAGCCTTATCATTAATAATTTCCTTCATCATATGTTACATAATAGCTGTATGGCTGCTTTTGCTTGTCTGTGAACCATCACCAGACTGTGAGCATCTGGAGGACCGGGACCATGTCTCCTTTGGCTCACTGCAGCATTGTGCATCAATTATTACAGAGTCAAATATATTGTAGATTAAAAAGTTTAGTATGAACTGGCCCCTTTTCAAATATTCAGGGCTGACCAAATAGCTCAGCAGATTAAAGTGCCTACAGGCAGGCACAGGGATCAGGGGTTTGATCCCCTGGCCTGCTGTGCCGGCCCAGCCCCCTGGGCATGCTGAGATGGCAATTGGTACAGGGTGTGGTGGCATGAGCCTTTAATTGCAGCTCTTGGGTGGCTGTAAACACTGTAAACACGCAGATCACTATGAGTCTGATCTAGTAGTGAGACCCTGAACACCCTGTAGACCTTCCCTAAAATACAAAAACAAACAAACAAAAACCAAAAACTCAGTTGCCACAAGTAAGCAGCAGCTACCGTGCTGGAGAGTTCAGTTCTAGACTCTGTAAATATATAATGAGTGCAAGAAAGCAACAACACAGAGTATGGGTGTGATCTGTGTCTCAACTAAGTCCCAGAAGATCCTTTTTGTCATCTGTGCCCAAATTCTCAGGTTCTTTGTTGCAGCAGCTCATACCTGCAGCCTTCTAATGATTGCCAGGGATACTGGAGCCACCTGACTTACAAGAGCACTGTGAATATCTAAGGATTCATCTATCTCCTCCACCCAGGTACAGGTGACATGAACATCCTGTGGATGACCCACATCAGAATGAAAAAGTAAAGCTCTTTGGCCTCCATACACAGCACATGGAGGTGAAATTTGCAGTTCTGAGTTTGCTGCACACTCAGAGCTGGAGACTGCAGCATCAGGCTTTCCCTTTGGCTTCTTCCCCTTGTCTCTTGTGACTCCTTCCTCCTCTCTACACCTGCTAGTTTCTCCTGGAGGCAGGTTCTCAATAAAGCAGCGGTGTTAGCCCTTGGCTTATGGGCTATTCCTAGGAAACACGAAGCACTCAACTTGTGCCCGAATACACATTTATGTCTATCACAGTGGCTTAAGTGAGAGCATGGTTGGATTCTTTGTACATCAGGAAGAGCAATAATGTCCATTGTGTTTCTCCTGGCCTCAGATATCACAATTCTTGATAAATATTCAAACATGTTAAAAAGCGAAAGATAACTGTTCTGTCAACTCCCTCTCTGCTGCAGTAATTATTATGAATTTTCTTGATTATGTATAAATGTGCTATCATACTTTAAAATGCACTTACCTTTTCTTTTTATACAAATTGAAGTATGACTACTCTTTCATTGCTTTGTCCTTACATTTTCATGAAATATTTTTATATTTTTTATTACTGCCTCCTTACAAATTCTTCCTGATTTTTAAAAGAAAATGGGTTTAAATGTATAAATATGTGTCTTTAACTTAATATTTAAATCAATTTTATTCCTTCTGCTAACTCTTACTTTACTTCTAGGCTCTCGTTCAGCCTCAGCGCCTCTGGGCTTTCATAGGGTTACCTAATCAGGTGCGCCATTCTCTTCAGCTGATTTTAATCAAGAATGATAAGTGGAAAACTTCAACTTTTGAGTCCAAACAAACCTCTGTTTTTACTGAGGCGCATCTTGATCCAGGCTTCAGCAAGTGCAGCCTTTAAATGCATATGTGCTGCTGTGCACAAGTCTATATTTCTGAGAAGGATCAGCACTCTCATTAGAATCTCGAAGACATCTGTGGCAGTCAAGCTTTAGGAGTAAACGCACAAATATAAACTGTGGGATGCATTTTGTATAAAGCGCTTGCAGTTTTACCCTCTCTGCTTCTCCTCATTGGATTAGCACTTAATTATCAGCTTCTCAGCACACTGAATCTTCAGAGGCTTGGATCCAACCTCATCCACATTTATATCCCACTGCCTGGTTCAGTAGTACAGGAAAGGCAGTCATTAATGATTTCTTGAAATATCATGATTTTTTCCTTTTGTATTTATGAATTCTTAATGGAACAAATTTAATTTTCTCCTGCTTCTGGTTTTGACTCTCTTTTTCTCTGATTTTGGGGAATTTAAGGTCAAAGGATCTTTCTCAGTATAGAGATGCCACATGAATCATTTTGGACCAACTTGGGAACATGAGGGCACTGAGCAGGAGCCAGCCTGGAGCCAAATAACCCCTATTCCTGTGTCCTCATCTGGGCCCAATTATAGCTCCCTGGGCTCCTCTAATTTAAACTTTTAAAAAATTTGAGGAGTACATTCTGCTTTTACTCTGTCTTTGATCACTGTTATTCTTTTTGTTCATAATTCTGAATTAATTCTTATGTTGCTTTAAATACTAAGTCATTTTTCTTTAGCCAAAGATACATCTTCTTTCAGTCACTGACATACTGCTAGGAGACATGACTATCCAGAAGACCGCGAAGTGGCTTCTGGCAGCTGGGAAGCCCATGGCGACGCCACTGACGGTACTAGGCTACCTGTCAATGGACAGGGTCCTTAGATCAGCACCATGCCATGCCACCGTAAAGTGGACAAACGTCAGAGGGATCTTTGATATTTGAGAAGCAGAAACTGTAAGGACAGGGCCATAATACACTTTGGGACATTTCCCAGCCTAATTTCTAATTCGTATAATCTACTTATTTTGATATAGTAGATACTGAAATTGGAAATAAAGGGTAATAAGTACACGTTGGAATTAAACTTATATTATTTGATTGAGCATGTCATGCTTTAGTCTCTTTTTACATGAAATCTATAAATTTAATGAAAGATATGCCGTATGATTTTTTAAAATCAGTTTTTGTTGGTATATTTCACACACACACACACACATATATATAATATATATATATATATATATAAAATATATTATATATATATAATGATTGGCATTCATCACAGAAAATTTGTACCCCTGTCTAAGATTGTTTCCTTTTTTTATATTTTGCTACTCTCCCTTCAACTCCTGCTCCCCTCCCCATTTCCTATAGCTTTATTTGCATTTTCCTTCTTTTCCATATGATTTTAAAGCAAACTTCTCCTAAATTTTAGTTTATTTTTAAAGCAAAGGTTTGCTTAACTCATTGTTTTAAATAAATTAAGCCAGGCATGGTGGCACATGCCTATAATCCCTGTACTCGGAGGCTGAGGCAGAATGATTATTGTGAGTTCGAGACCAGCCTGAGCTACAAAGTGAGCTTAAGGCCAGCCTGAACTGCATAGTGAGGCCCTGTCTCAAAAAGACAAAAAAAAATCAATTTATTTATTTATTAAAGGTTATTTTATTGAATGTAAGAAATACTTTGTGTGTACTATGAACCTAGAAAATTTTGGGGCTAGTCGTACAATGTTAATAATAGCATGAATAATAATGACAACAAAGTTCATAATAGAGCCTACATGCCATCTCATTTATGTAAAACCCCGCTTTATAGATAAGGAAAATGACATACATACAAATAAGTGTAATCCACTTTTTTTGCATTGTAATCAGTATATTAAGAAGGCATTCATACATTTTAACAATTACTTAAACTCTGATATCCAGAATAGGCATGTGAACATATGACTTTTTAAACATACAAGTAAAGGTATTCATCATAATTTGCTATACTATTACCATTAAATTACAGTTACTTTGGAGAATTAAATGAAATGGGTTAAAGTAAGCCTGTAAGAAACCTGTGGAACACCTTATATTGCATATGCAAATTACCTTTCCATGTAGTCTCTTCACTTTAATTTCAAAGTTACCCAGCTCTGAAGTACAAGGCAAGCATTTAGCATGGTCCAAAGAGAAGGGAAAAACAATGTCATTAGGAGTGGTCAAAAGTATATATATATATGGAAAAAGATGGCACAGCAGAAAGGACTGCAATCCTAGAAATGCAGGCCCTTAAGAAGCAGCACTATGATAAACACCTTTTTTTACAAAAGTATCATTTTATCATTGTTATCACAGGCTCAATTATATTTTATGCCACCTTCAAGTAACAGTTAAGGCAGTGGAATGCAGAGGCATCACGATGAGTTCCACTTCATACAAATAACTATAGACAGACCAAGACTTCCACAAACTATTTCATTTTTCTGATTGCCAGTTAAATCCAGTTTTAATCCATAGCTTAACAATGAAGAGTCATATACTAAAGTCAACACATATATCTAGCATTTCAGTCTAAGCTTGTCCATATACACAACTGAAATCAATTATAAGACATGGCCTGACAGACATCAGTTAGGTACTTTTTACAGGTATGTAACTTGATCTCACACACTGAAGTCATCTTACATACAGGGCAAAGTCGCAGCTTTTGTATTTGTGTTTATTCTTCATTTAACATTTAAAATACTACTATATTTTAATATTGAAACAAAAACAATAGTGAGTAGTGAGTATATGATGATTCTAGTCCTTTGTACACTCACTATTACACACTACGTGCCGGCAGTGAGCACTATTTACTGGCCCCATTAAGAGGTCTGACACTGAACACCACCTCTGGGCTGATGTTTGTCATCCTCTCTGGCTTTTGCATTATAATGGCGTCGTCTTTCCTGATTTGGATCAAAGTCCACCAGCTCTACCTGATCCATTACATCAGTCTCTTCTACTTTCTTCCTCTCAGGTAAGAATTTTTCCAGCAATGAGAGTTTATCAGGAGAGAGAAAACCATTTCAGGAAAGTTTACCTTAAATTCAATAATTAGATGACCTTTTTCATGTGGTTTATGATAAATTGGCACGCCTTCATTTAGCACACACTTGATGTCTCCATGCTTGACAATTTGACATGGATGAGAGGTGATAACTATTGTTCAGTTGTCAAAATGGACATTGGTGCTTTGAAGCCACACAGTGCTTCAACTAGCTGTATATCCATACATATGAAAAGGTCTTCTAGTCAAATAAAAGCAGCATGGTCCTTCCGGTCTAACGCAGTGATAATATCTCCTGGCTCTAGCCCTTGTTCTTGGTCTCCTTCACTGTGGAACAGTATCTTCTGGCCGTCTTTCATGCCTTTGTCAATATGAACTACTAGAATATTCCTTTATCTAGGTATCTTCCTTCTGTTGCAGCTCTTACATCTGTTTTTAGGGCTGATGCATTCTCCGTGGCCCTGGCACTTTGTGTACACAAACTGAATTTGCTGAACCATTCCAGGTGCTATCTGATGAATTCTTGCTTGCATTCCAGTACCCCAGCAGTTGGGACAGCGCGCCACAGCTCCTTTCTTACCACCTTGGCCTTCACATTTGTCACAAGTCACATTGTTTTGCAGAGCCAATTTCCTTGTGTCACCATTATATAAATCTTTTAAGGTAACTGAGAGCTGCTGCATCACATTTTTACCTGTCTTTTCTGTCTGAATCCTTCCTCCTCCTCCAAAAAACATAACTAAGATATCCTTGGGGAGCCAAAACTGCCACCTGCTCCACCCTCCGTAATTGCCTGTTCTCCTCCTTTGTCATATAATTCCCTTTTCTTGGCATCAGAGAACACTTCATAAGCTTGAGAAATCTGTTTAAACTTTGTGCCTTCATTTGGATTCTTATCAGGATGGTACTTCAAAGCCAGTTTCCTATAAGCCGTTTTTAGTTCTTCTTGGGTAGCACAGGGTTTGAGCCCTAAAACATTGTAAGAAGTCATTTCTTTCACCATTTTCCCCAGGCAGTGAGCAGGCTGGGCTGCAGTCGGGGAGGCAGGAAGGAGCGGGTCGCTGAGCACAGGTCCAGCAGCCGCTGCTCCTCCACCTCTCAGCACCTTGTCTGGATTCTTTACTACCGGGGTGCATGAAGCTTTCAACATTTCCAGGATTCTTTGCATACTAAATGTGTACATTTAGAAGACTAAATTAGAGTTCTTATTCTTTCCATTGGAAATAGTTTCCCATCAGAACGGAGGAAAATTTTGAAAAGAAATTTTTTGAGAAAAAAATAGAATGCTAATTGTGCTGCATCCTGAGAGACTGATTCAGCTTATGCTGCATACATGAGCCTTGGGCCTAGTCAAGTTTATAAACATGGTGGTAGAGATAGCTCAGTAGGATAAGCACTCACCTGGCAAGCACAAAGGCCTGAGTTCAATCCCCCATTCTGAAAAAAAAAAAAACAAAAAAAAAAAAACACAAACAGAAACAACAACAAAAAACATGGTGGGGGAGACTTGATGCCTCTCTAAAATGTTAGGGCTGGAGTCCAGATCTTAATCCAGTAAGCAGGCCAAGAGCATCTAGTGCCTTTAGCTCTCCCTGGTATTCCATGGCAAAAAGAATGTTGATACATAATATCCTCTAAAATCAGGCCCACATGAGCCTTCACAGCCTGAGGTTCACTCACTGTAGGATGAAGCAGTTGTCTAGCTTGTGTATACTATGGTTTTCCTTTACTTCCACCACCCTAAGAGTATCTCACTGACTTTGCCCCATGCATAGTTGGAAAGACAGAAATAAAAATGTAAACATATCAAAATCCTATAAGCTCTAACACACATGTATGAATTTGTAATTATGAAGCACTGGATTTGTGTAATGTTTGGAAGTTTATATCAGACACTGTGATCTATAATTATTTTAAAATTGATAACAATATTATAAATGTATTCCTAAGACTATGCTAGGTATTATAAATATATTCTTAAGATAACTTAAGAATATTATACATTATACCCAATGTATAATGGGTACATTAAATGTAATGTAAGTGAAAGTTCATAAACAGAGCAAACCGGGACCTCAATTAAAAAACAGGACATTTCTAGCAGAATGCCATTGTCCTTTCCAGGTCTTAGAATATCTTATAAAAGGAGAAACAGTTATCTCAACTTAAAATAGAATAGGTTGGCTTGGTTAAACTTTGTGCTTTGCATAATATTGTGGCTTATACACTTTTCTGTCTGCTTCTTTAGCTTGGCACCTAAATCTGGAGCTCATTCACTTAGATGGACACATTTTAGACGCTACGTTTGCTGCCTCACTTCTGTCTCGCATCCCTTCGCTCCTGCGATATCCCCAGCACGTTGCCTATCTCAGTGGGCATGCATCCTGGCTGGGCTTGCTTCTTTCCTTCCATGTATAATTGCCCCCCTTGTGCCTAGAGTCATCCTAAGGTAACTATCCCTATCCATTTGTTTCATCCTCATTGACTCTCTCAATGAAGCAATTTTTTTTGTGCAAAAATCATATTTTCATTACAATAAATATACTTTGAAATAATGGCCGACCTAGGGAATGCTCCCACCACAGTGGTATGCTTGGGGCCCATCACTTTCTCAGCAGGCTACCCATGTTCTTACCTTTATTAGTACATGTTTGCAGTACATAATGATTATATTCACTGTGAGGAGCCCATTATCATGCCCATAATACATCTCAATTAATTTTCCATGTTGCCTTCCCCCGTTTTGCCAGTATCGGATACATTTACTTATCACACAGTTCTTATAAAGTTAATTATCATAAATACAGATGAATAGCGAGGATAACAAGCCAAATCACAAAATACATACAGCAATTACACTAAATTAAGGTTCAATTTTAGATACACTGTCCATGCTGTATTACAATAACGTTTTTCTCTTTTTTTCCTATTTTCTTGCTTCTATTTTACCTCACTTAATGTTATGATCCTCAAGCTGCATCTGGTGATATCTCTTTTCTAATGTGTAATTATTTACTCTCCCATGAAGAGAGGTGGGAGAAACTTAAAGGGAGAGATTTGATCTTTACCACCTGTCAAAGAGGACCAAAATGTGTAGAAATTTCTATTCCTTTTATCCTGGATAACTTACCAACTACAGAGATATGTAAGCCCAATCTCTGATTCTTTGTTTTCCTGGTGCCATGACTTCTTGTAACAGAACTCGCATTCCAGAATGTGGGTGAAAACTTAGAGCTCCCCTTGAAAGAGTTTTGCTTGGCTTCCTCCTCTTCTTTGCTTCTCCCTTTTCTTTACTGATTCCCTGTAGAAGTGCTTCTTTAAAAATCATTTGTCAATGAATTTCACTTTGGATTCCACTTCTAGGGAGCCCAGCCTAGGCACCCCATTCCTCTATAGTTGGAGAAGTCTGGAATCCCTTGGCGGTAATCTGCCCAATGAAGGAGTTTTGGTTATACACAGGTCTTTCCACTCACACTCCTACAGAGCATGGCATACCAAGAAAGCACAAGCAGCTTTGACTTCATAGCTCTGCTATTCTTTTTCCTCAGGAAAAGCCAGAAACCTTTGAAATTTGAAAAGCCAGCCCTGCCCCATTTGAAATTCTGAGGTTTTTATCAAACTTTATTAGTATTATAAGTGTATCGTTGAGTGTGCTATTTGAAATTTGTTCCTGGAACATTGATTTACCACCTGTCATGTTGCTACTATGTATTTATAACAAGATATATGAATTTTATTATTCTGTCCTAGTAAGTACCTGAGACAGGCACAAAAAAAAAAGGTAGGTGAAGAGTTATTGTCTTGTCAGGGAACCTGGTTCTTGAAGAATCAGTTATTCACTTGTAGTACTTTAATTTTCACAGGGTTGTGCTATGTGACTATAAAACCATGAGATGGAAAGCTTGGAGAAGCAACAATTACCTCTCATTAGAAGCTAGAAAAGGCAGTGAAAATGCAAAGAAGAAGAACTGAGCTGTGACTCAGCTTAGCAAGACTTCCCTTGGATTCACTGTGGTCTATGCAGGGGCCAACTCTCTAAATCTTCCCTAAGCAGAAACAACTTTAATTATTTTGCATATCTCTGCAACCACTTATGGGCTCTTGGGAGCAACTGACAGTGAGTTATAGCTTTTAGTGCTAACAGGAATGACTGTCTCTATTATCTCTTTATTTTCCATTCCAAGCAGTGAATTATTCTCATAGTGAACCTCTTGGAGCTTTCATTGATACAAAGCCTGCTCACCACACCACCTTCAGGTTGGCCACCACTGGCATGGCTTCACCGTGAATGTAATATGGAGAAGAGGGGATTTTATAGGGCGTTATCCTTGCTCTCCAAATATTATAGACCAAGTGATGAAAAGAATAGAAAAGAAATAATTGAGCCAGAGGCTTAAAGGAAAATATTCTAATCTTTACCAACTGTCATGTGGCTACTATATATTGATAATAAGATAGATGAATTTTGTTTTATTATTATGGTTTTACTTTATATATCTCATTTTTATACTTTTCTGCTGGATGGTTAAGACCGAGATAAAGCAAGACCTATGTAACAAAAAATGTATAACCTTTGTAACTGATGAGGTCAGTGAAGTCCCCTCAGGGTTTATCCTGTAACCCTATACCTTACTCTGTAGATCCTTTGCCAGTGTCAGCCATGTGGATGAGTCAAAGCCACTGCTTGACCAATTTGTCTCTGTGAAAGCCTGGGGAAAGTTTTCTCTCCATGTGACTCTCCTTAGGCACACTATAGATCATCATTCACTCTCCTCTGTGGCTCTGAAATCTCTTTGATCAGAAAATTTGGGCACAACTGAGTTACATGATGTTATAGTACAGGTTCTCCTGTGTCCTGAGTCTTCACTGACCTTGAAAGGCTAGAGCCAAATTGTTGGCTGACCTTGCAGCCCTTCCATTGTTCCAATTTTTTATCTGCAAACTGAGGTTGTTAACCATCCAGAGGAGAAGCTGATTATTACCTTGCAACATATGCAGTTCAGTTTACTCTATCTGTCTAAATTCTTTCCCATTAAATATCTGAGAAAGGGTAAGAGAAGAGTTGTTTTTCACCTGTGTAATGGGGACAAAGCATTCTATTTCCCAAAGTGATTATTAGACAGCAGATGTTCAGGGAAAAGTAATCTCCTTCCTTTTAAATAACAGACAATAGGCATATATTATTTGTTGAAAATGTCAGTTCTTCAAATGATATTAGAAGGAAGAAAAAGTACTTAACAGCATCTTGAAGTTTCTTTGGATTGTAATTCAATAGAAAACATCAATTTTCCAAGAATGGCTGCATCTGTTCTACATTTCACAGGAGACAGATTGCAGTGCTCTTCCGGGGAGAGAGAAGACTTTGCTTGTCCACAAGTAGTCTCATTCATGATAAACAAGCCACAGTTTTGGGTAGTGAGAGGCAGTAAACAACCACGTGTCCTCGTGACTAGAATCATTTACCCATACAGTTTCATATTTTAAACATTGCTTGGCTGTGTCCTGAAGGACACATCTCTGGTCTTCCCTGGCCCCGATTGGTCTTTGACAATAAGGGGCATACGCCTGTCCTTATTGGATGAGGATCCAGGAGTGGGCTGACCAGCAAAGCAATCCCACAGTCCTGTCTCATGTATGACATGCTTTTAGGTCCTCAGCTCTATTTCTTCTAATTTATTCTTCACAACAGAAAAATTGCTGGCATGTTTGTTTCTCACTTTGCTGTACATGACTCTTGCCCAAATTTAATTTGTAAATTACAGATAAAACACTATTTTAATGATTGAAAAATGCAATGAATGAACTGCTTAAATTTCTTCTGAGGGAGTGTGTGAATGTCCCCTTAGCCAGGTGCTTCCCTTCCCAGCTCGGTCAGTGGCCTGCCTGTGTGGCAGGTGCCAAGGACACAGCATTTCCTCAGTCCCCACCAGGAGAGCTGGAAGCGCTGGTGGACTTGTAAGCATGTTTAGAGAAACTGCTCACTTGGATGAGTTTTCACTGAGAAGTGGAGTGAACAATAGCAGGAAATGCTGCTGGATGGACTCTGCTGCCTCTGGGATCCTAAAGAGAAGGTAACTGTATTCCAGTGAGGAATGAGGCAGAACGGGGAGTGGCTGTGTTTGCTGATTCATTGCAAGAAGTTAGTAAATATCAGGTAAGATCTTGAAGGAATAAACAAGTATGCATGTGACAAATCCTAACCCTTGGAAGGCTTATGTTCTGAGGTAGTATTAACTGGAAGGCAAAAAACAAAACCAAAAGCATATATTTACTGTGGG
Organism: Ctenomys sociabilis; assembly: GCA_004027165.1. Taxonomy (NCBI): domain Eukaryota; kingdom Metazoa; phylum Chordata; class Mammalia; order Rodentia; family Ctenomyidae; genus Ctenomys; species Ctenomys sociabilis. Next base: position 2,582 of record PVKA01041307.1, on the reverse strand, counting down.
GTTATTCAGAGCACGTTGAAACTCAGAGACACTTTTTAGATATATCACTCATAGCTTTTGTATACATAATTGTGAAAGATGAAGAAAAGAATATTCAATTTGCTTAAATTTCTATTATCAGAGGCATTGATTTAAGCAGAAGGAGGACAGTAATTTTTTACATGTAGAAGAAAAAGAAGGAAGAATGAATTGAAAAGAAAGGACTGGGGCCAGCCAGATAGCTCAGTGGACTAACATGCCTGTTTAGGCAGGAGCAGGGACCAGGGCAGGCCATGCCAGCCCCGCCCACTGGGCTAGCTGTGATGGTGATTCAGACTGGGCATGGTGGCGTGCATCTGTAATCCCAGTGCCTGGGAGGCTGACATCAGGAGGATCACAATGAGTCTGATCTACGTAGTGAGACCCTGCACTAAAAATAAATAAGAAAAAGAAAAGAAAGGACCACACTGCAGTTGCATGAAATTCCAATAGAAGGAATTTGATCTTTCTTGACAGAGTGTTGGAAGCCATTGAGGTTCTGAACCTGTAAGCAAATACAAAGTCCAGGCCTTATAGCTTGAAAAGATGAATCTGGAAATGTCAGTGGTAGGATAACTTGAAGATTAAGGGAAAGAGGTAAGGACTTGCAAGGTCACTGAACATTTTTCATTTATATCTGTATCTAATAGTGATTATATATGGGAAACTTAGTGTAATAGGAGAAAGAGAACTTACAGCTGCTTAGATGTTTCATTGGTTAAATAGCTCAAGAGTGTCAGCATTATATCCTGACACAGGTGTGCCCTAGAATGCCTGGAAACCAGGCTCACTAGGCAGGATGTCACTTGCTACCATTGGCTGCATTAAATGTTGACAAACATACAGACATTTAAAGATGTCTCAACATACAAGCACAACATGTGAAATTATTACACTAATTGTCAAGTAATATGTGCAATAGGTGTTCTTGAGGCTAATTCTAGGACTAGGTGATTTTCACACATTTGGCCACTACCAAGTGGTATACTAATACCTCTAGTTGCCTTTTTATTAACTAGAGGACCAAAAGGCAATTTATGAGAATGCATCCTATGCAGAAATGTACAGATAGGGGGTGCTATTATGCAACACCCCATGCCTTTCTAATCATTTGTTTGGTGGAGATGTTTATGAAGTTATTGGAATCTTGGTAGGACAGTGACAGTGAATTGAATACAGTAAATGAAGTGTCCGAAGGAAAACTAAACCCTTCTACTTGGCTTCTGGTGAAGGACCTCTTGATTCACTAATGGCAGAGAAAGGATCTTGGTCAGTTTTTTTTTTTTTTGTCACCAGTGCCTAGTTTAGGATGATAACTGAATATAAGAAACATTGATGAGTGAATGGGGAAACCAATGGAATCAGTTTGCTGGTTTGCTGGTATAGCTCTTTGTTAGTTAGGAAAACTTTCCCTTTCTCTGGATAGACTCAGCTATGAGTTAGGGTGTCTTGGTAGGTAGGCAAATATAACATGGGTTTTACTCGCACAGATTCCATTGCCTAGGAAATGATATGGAAAGTGTAACTTTCACAATATCACATGCAAAATTATTATAGTTACATGAAAGATCATTTACTCCCCCTAATTTTCCTTGAGTATGAGCTTATAAAGCTATATATATATATATATATATATATATATATATATATATATATATTTGTTATCTTGAATTGTTAATCATCTCTCCATGTGTCTCTAGTGTCTACATCCTTGGTATAAAATCTTGCACTTGGTGGAGGTTCAATGTTGATTGTCAACACTCAATAGCTGTAACATATGTACCTTTGAGTTTGCGTTCTTATGTGATACCGTCAATAAACAGACACATGAGCTTAAATAACACATAGTTTCTCTTTTTTTTTCTTTTTTAAATTAATTTTATTGAGAAAAATTGCAATGAGATAGCTTCAAAACAGGTTGGTAGGAGAGTTACAGCAATTAATACATTGTATATTATTGTCTTTGTAGTAGTCATTCATAGCACAGGATGCAGACATGAAATCCTGTCTAAACACTATTAATACACATCTTTCTTCTTATTGAATTAAGAGAAAGTAGCTATATATCTATCCTATTTTGTATATGCAGATACAAAACAATTCTTCATTTATACCACCTTTTTTTTCTTCAGTTTCATCAGAAATGGGTATTCCGTTGCTATCCAAATATTGTAGGTACATGAATTCAGCAAAATATTCCAATATAGTCCAGTAGTCCACAGTAGTAGTGGGTTATCCACAGGACAGCAATGTCTGAATCTGATGACTTGAGCCTTCCACAGCTCAGCATATTAACGTTGCTTCACTTTTCATACCTCATTTCTGTACTTTTTTGCTGGATGGTTAAGACCAAGATAAAGCAAGACTTTTTTTTTCCATTTATTTTTATTTTATTGAAATACAAATGTCAATCAGACAGTTTCAAAACACCATAACCATACAGAGTCGATGAAATAATACACTGCAAACTGTTTTCATAACGTTTTGGTATTGTACAAGGTGCATACATGATATTATATTTACAGGTTTTTATGTAGCTGAATTATATCAAAGATTCAATAATT
>PVKA01041306.1:0-18171 GCA_004027165.1 Ctenomys sociabilis | reverse complement strand
ATTGCACTTGCCAGAGAAGTGCTTATTCCACTGAGCCATCTCCGTGTCCCTAAGAAAATTTAAAAAAAAATTTTAATACAATAGTACTAACTCTAAGCTTTAAAATAATTTCAAGGAGGGAGTGAACGGTTAGCCTGAGACATCCCAGACCGACTTGCCTGGCAACTCACCGGAGCCGCTATCCACAAGCCCCCTGATCCACTGGGAATTTTTCCAAATCTCCCACCACCTGAACCACCCTTGCCTGTCATGGTGAGTGTGTGGGAGAGCTTCTGAGCTCCCCAGGGATCCCTGGATCAGGGACACAATAGAGGGGAGCCACAGGCTCACAGCTGTACCAGAAGACGTGCAGCAAAAAGGAACTGAATGCAACAGCTAGATCCAGGCCAGGTATAACTGGATAATCCCAAACTTAATAGACAGGCACCTGAATCTCCTTATGCGCTAAGGTCATAACTGCACCAAAGCTGAACACCAAAGGTCAGAGGTCAGTGCTATATAAAATGACAAAGACAAGGAGAAAAAGGCAATCTCAGTAAGTGCAGAGTACACTAGCTCAGCTGAAATGAATGAACAGAGGCAGAAGCAAGGAAACAACAGAAGAAAGGTATAGAGGAACTCAGAGCAGAACTAACACCTGAAATAAAAAGGAAATTTTTGAATACAGAGCACCTGAAGTAATGAATTAAATCCAGAAATATATGGGGGAAACCCAATGCTCATCCAGCACAAGTGCAGAGGGCAGTATTCCAGCTGAAATGTACGAATGAACAGTGCCAGAAGCAAAGGACAAGAGCAGAAAGGGAAAAGGAACTCAAAGCAGAAATAATTTATGAAATAAAAAAGGAATTCTTTGAAATCATGGCATTTGAAGTAGAGAATCAATTCCGGAAATATATAGAGGAAACCCAATTTGGAAAAAACTCTGAGGTAAAAGAATTAACAGCTACCTATAAAGAAGACATTGATAAAAAAAAAAAAAAAAAAAGAGGAGATCAGAAATATGACGGACTCCTGGAATGAGCAATACAGAAAAGAAATAGATTGCATGAAGCAGAGTCAAAGAGATATAGAAGAACTTAAAATATTAATCACGAGTCTACAAAACTGAGTGAAAGCGAAGACAGAGATTCAGATCTTGAAGATGCTGGTGCAGCTAGTGAAATAAATGACAAAAGAAACAAGAAAAACTGTCTAAAATCATGGAAATTAAACAATACCTTACTCAGCAATCAATGGGTCACAGATGAAATTAAACAAGAAGTTCAACAATATTTACAATTCAATGAAAATTCAACCACAATTTACCAGAGTTTATGGGATGTGATGAAAGTTCTCAGAAGGAAAATCATATCTTTGAACTCACACATTAAGAAAACAGAATGGGAAAAAATAAACACCCTAATGGTGCACCTCTGACATCTAGAAAAGTAAGAGCAAACCAAACACAGAGCCAAAGAGGGGAAGAAATCATAAAGATTAGAGCAGAAATTAATGAAATTGCAATGAAGAAAACAGTATAAAGAATCCACAAATCAAAAAGCTGGTTCACTGAAAGACAAAATAAAGTTGATAAGCTTCTAGCTAACCTCATCAAGAAGAGGAAAGAAAAACTTCTAATGCAAGCAATAACGAATGAAAAGGGTGAAATCACCACAGACCCAGTGGAAATTCAGATTATCAATAGCTACTTCAAGAAACTTTACCCTAACAGGATAGAAGACACAGAAGAAATGGACATATTCCTCAAAAGGTACAAATTACCAAAACTGAACGAAAAAGATACAACACCTCTCAGTAAGCAAATAACAGCCAAATAAATATGAAACATAATAAAAAGCCTGCTGACAAAAGTCCAGGTCCTGATGGATTCACAGCTGAATTCTACAAGAAATTTGTAGAAGACATAATCACTACTCTGCGCAAACTCTTTAATGAAATTGAAAAGGAAGAAGTCCTCCCAAAATCATTTCTGGAGGCAAGTATTATACTGATTCCAAAACCAGGGAAAGACACAACCAAAAAAAGAACTACAGGCCAATCTCCCTCATTAACATAGATGCAAAAATCCTCAGTAAAATCCTAGCAAACAGAATACAGCAAATCATCAAGAAGATCATACACCAAGACCAGGTATGATTCATCCCAGTAATGCAAGGATGGTTCAATATTCAAAAATCTAAAATGTAATACATTATATTAATACATGAAAATCTAAGAACCACATGATCATCTCAACTGATACAGCCAAAGCTTTTGACAAAGTCCATCACTCATTCATATTAGGGCCCTCAAATTTAAAGACCCAATTCAGAAATGGGCATCTGAGATGAATACAAACTTCTCAGAACGAAATTAAAGAAGTAAATAAATATATAAAAAAATGCTCCACATCACTAGCCATCCATGAAATGCAAATAAAAACAACACTGAGATACCATCTCACACCAGAAAGAATGGCTATCATAAAGAAATCAACCAACAACAAATGTTGGAGAGGATGTGGGGAAAAGGGAACCCTTCTCCACTGCTGGTGGGAATGTAGACTGGTACAACCAATTTGGAGATCAGTATGGAGACTCCTCACAAAAGCAGGACTGGAAATCCCATTCCCCCTACTGGGAATTTTCCCAGAGGAACTGAAAACATCATATCATAGTGATATATGTGTACCTATGTTTATGGCAGCATAATTTTTGATAGCCAAATCTTGGAAACAACCAAGATGCTCATCACATCAGGAATGGTTGATAAAGATGTGGTATTTCTATACAATGGAATATTACTTGGCTGTAAAGGATGATAAACTTGAAGCATTTATACTGAAGTGGATGCCACTTGACCCTATACTCATAAGTGAAATAAACCAGACACACATGTGCAATTATCGTATAGTCTCCCTAGTACAAGAAATCAAAAGACAAAATACAAATAGAAATGTATAACAACAACTTAAAGAATTTAGTCAGATAGAGTAAACTGGTCTTTTACTTTTTTTTTTTTTTTTGGTGGAATGGGGGATTGAACTCAGGCCCTTGCACTTGCCAGGGAAGCGACTATTCCACTGAGCCATCTCCCCGGCCCTGATAGAGTAAACTGAACTGCATATGTTGCACAGAACTAATCAGCTTCCTTTCTGGATGGTTAACAATCTCAGTTCACAGATCAAAAATTGGAGAAAGAGAAGGGCTGCAAGGTCAGCCAACATTTTGGTCATCGCCTTTCAAGATCAGTGCAGACTCAGGACATAGGAGAACCTGTACTGTAACATCGTGGAACTGAGTTGCGCCCCAAATTTTCTGATCAAGGAGATTATGGAGCCACAGAGGAATGAAATAGGTGATTATAGTGTGCCTAAGGAGAGACACATGGAGAGAAAACTTTCTCTCAGGCTCTTACAGAGAGCAAACTGGTCAAGCAATGGCCATGACTCATCTACATGGCTGACACTGACAAAGGTTCTACAGAGTGAATTACGGGGGCACAAGATAAACCCTGAGGAGAATTGACTGACCTCATGAGATACAAAAGTTACATTTTTTGTTATATAGGTCTTGCTTTATCTCAGTTGTAACTATCCAGCAGAAAAGCATGAAAATGGGGTATATGAAATAATGCCATAATAATAAGTGATGCTGTAAATGGCTCTAATCAACAACTTGTTCAGATAACGCACTATTATTGTGGACTGCTTGACTGTGTTTGTTTTGTTGAGTTCAGTCACCTATAACAATTGAATGACAATGGAATGCCCATCTTTGATGGGACTACACAGAGAAAGGGGGATGCAAAGGCAGAACCATTCTGTGTTTGTATAAACAGTACAATTAGAATAAATATGCAGTAGTTCTGTATAATTCTACGAGTAGCAAGATTTGCACTAATAGCATTTGTACCGGATATTCTGTCAGCTTATTGAACTATGTCATAGTGTTCTTAGTAATTCCCCGCACCTCCTCCCCAGAGAGTAAGGCTCTATATCCTGTTAATATGAGGCCTGACCTTGGATAGGACTTGCTGCCTTCGACAGTATGGAAGCCCCAGGGACAGCTATTACATTGCTAAGAATATGTGGGAGATCAATGGATCTCATTATGATCCTTTCTCTGTAAAGCAGAACAACATGCTCAAGAGGATGCAATCTTTCACTCTTGGCATAACGTGCAGCACAGGTACCTGGATAGCAATGTGAGTGTGAAACAAATCTTTGTGTTGTAAACCGCTATAATTTGGGAGCTGTTTGTTACTGTAGGATAATCCAATAAATGCTAACTTTCACTCAGTCTCTCTCCAGTGCCAGCTCGTTCCTACCTCATCTACATTCCAGATCTTTTATTTGTTTATTTTTGATCCTCCGTTCTTAATAACAACATGATAAAAGATAATAGTATTAACAATGACAATCTGGGGTTATATATATTTTTCTTTTTTTGGCAGAACCAGGGATTGAACTCAGGCCCTTGTGCTTGTCCGGGAAGCACTTATTCCACTGAGCCATCTCCCTAGCCTCTGGGGTTACATTTTAAAAACAATTTGCATTTGAGTTTTTATAATTATGTTTATCACATGATATGCTGTACTAATTTTATATTCTGTTGTTTGCAATGGTACAGCAATCACTAAGAAAAAAAATAAAACTTTAGGAAGCTTCGCTTCCCTGTCTGTAATACTTAATCATGGCGAGCATGGTGCAAGCCAGGAGCTAAGCAGTTAGCAAGCAGTTGATCAGAAAGGAAAAAAATAGCTGATGTCTGTATCTCAGTTATTTTGAGAGATAGAAAGCAGTCAAATACTCGCACAACACAAAATTGCAAGCATGACATGAGAGGAGATCGGGTGGCAGATTAGCACGACTTGTATACATCTAATAGTGGATGGATGTTACTGGTTGGTTACTCAATGAAGTCTTCCCAGTGCTCATCCCTCAACTTTAGTAAAAGGCGAAGGATTTATACTATCTGAAGAGAAACCCGAGTATTCATGCCTAAACTTTAGAATCAATCTAAAAGATATTGCACGTAGTAATTATATAAGAAAGATAAAAATTATAAGAGAGGAAAGTAGCATAAAAATACCACATGGGCTGGAAATTTGAAGGAAAGCCACAGTTTGAAACATTTAATAAAGGGAAGAGGGAATAAATAAAGTGGAAGGAAAAAAATAAAAATAAAGTTTTGACATGGTGAAGAGAAGAAGGGTTGAAGCAAAGACAGGAGAATGAAACAAAAAAGACAATTAAGAAATATATATGTGATGCAGATAGCTCAGAGGTCTAAGCACCTGTCTAGGCAAGCTTATGGACCAGAGTTCGATCCTCAGTACTTGCATGCCCTTCCAGCCCCACCCCTGGGCGAGCCAGGGACTGAGTCAAGATGTGGTGGTGCACGCCTGTAATCCCAGCACTGGGGAGGCTGAAAACAAGAGGATTACTACAAGTCTGAGCTGGGTGGTGAGACCCTGTACCAAATATATAAAATTAAAAAAAAGAAAAAAATATTATATGCACATCCAAATTCTCTGTGATGAATGTAATCATTATATATGTAAAAATGAACAATAAAAATAAACTTAAAAACCAAAATAAAGAGGCAGTATAATACAAGACTGCAAAGATGACTATGCACTCAAGGAAACTTGTGGGATATGCATAGAAGGATTTTCTCTCACCTCAGTACTACTAAATTCAGTGCAGGTATGGGACAGAGCTAATCACAATTAGGTTTAAAAAGAAAAAAAAAGAAACATGCCCACTGAAATGTAAGTTGTAGATTAGAGAATCTAGTGGCTACATATAGACCAGTTTCAGAAGTCTCTGCAAATTCAAGTAAGATATAGTAGCTTCTATCAAATTTCTAGTAGGACACTGAAGTAACTAGATTTTAAAGATGGTTAGTTGGTTTCTGCTGGCCAATGGAAAGGAGCAGTCAAAGCTCACTTTTTTTTTTATCTCTTCTTAATCTCTTATAACTTTTTTCCCCAATTTTGCATGCATGTACCTGCTAATCTAAACAACTAATTGAAAGACAATACTATGCAATATAGCAATTATTGTCAAATTTGCTTAGTGAAATTATGTGTCATTTATAATATTTTATTCATTGTCATTACTTTGTCTTCTCAAAAAAGATGTTTAGTGATATAGAACAGTCTTTGTTGAGATGTTGAACATGAAATTTGAAAAAGAAAGAAAAGCTAAGCAAACTAAAGTTTCAGAGTCATGAAAATTGGTTGAATAGTTTGGTGGATAACTAAGGTTTGAAACAATGGGATCTGGAGCTTGAATAGATAGACTCTATTTAAAATTAAAGCATTTTTAATACATGAGAATTTCTCCAAAGGTAGTAGAATAAATGTGTGGTAAAGTCAGAAAAATTCAGTTTTTCAGTTCCTTTGGCTTTTACTAAAGGGATCCATAGAGATGAAAGAATGACGTTGGGAATATAACTAAACAAAACTTAAGCTAATTCTGACCCCAAACATCATTATGTTATCCCAGGAACACAAATTGGAGATGCCCATTACACTTCCCATATCAAGGATAAAATATAAGGAAAGCCATTTGCAGAGTTACCTTTCACTGATTTGATCTGTTATGGTGATAATTTGATTGGAAAGCCTTTTATTTTCTCCGATCACTTGAGCATATACTATGGAAATGTCGGAGAAGTCTTTTGTAACATTATAAAGTTCAACATCCCATGATTTTTTCTTTAAAGAAAAGAATTATTTACACACGTTTAATAGTCAGAAAAGAAAAATAAATAGTAATAAATTTTAATTATATGAGTTAATATTTCAGAGCAGAGCATGGAGCTCTATTGGGAAACAAGGAAAGGTCAACTTACAGAGGCATAAAAATCATTAAGAGCTTCCATATACTGCTGTTCATATTTTCTTTGCTTCCAGGATAGTTGGTCATAATTCTTCCTCAAATCATCCAGCTAAAATATAGTGCACAGAAAATAAGCAAATTATGGAGACTTCTATCATTTTACATAGCAAGACATAGATTATATTTTACTTTGTGCAGCTTCCGAAACTTAAAAAAAAACATTAACTAAAGTATTATAAAATAATGCCATAGGCTCATTCCATTTTGAAATTTTATGTAGGGTTTGGCAGACTATAGCAAGTGAAGCTAAGGTTCAAATGAATAACATGATAAAATGTGGTGTGTTCTGGCTTTGGAAATTTGAAAATCTCTGATTATATCTAATCACAACAAATTAAAGGAGAAAATAACAAATGCCATACCATTTAACAAAATCAATTGATAAATTCATCATCTACTTTCCTTAATATTTTAAACTAGCAAAGGAAATCTATCTAAATATAATGAAATAACAAATAATGAAAAAGATTATGATATGCTTATTAAACTCAAGAAAAAAAATAATATCATTTATCACTACCATACTTAATTGTGCTATGAAAAACTACCTAGACACAATTGGATGAAAATACCAAACATTATTATTATAATATTGGCAATAACTAAATGGAAAGCTTTAACTTCATATAATATAATTAAGTATCCAAGGAAACAGAGGATTCTATTTAAAACTGCAATAAATGATTTTAGCAAAATGATTCTATACAAAGATATGAAAATTAAGAGCCTTTATTTTCAAATAATTATTCATTTTTAAAATACATAGAAGTACTATAGAAGTTGTGTTTAAAAATAAAGTAATTGGAATATATTTTTTTAAAGAGAAAAATACAACTTAAACCGTTATACCCATAAACCCTACATTAGAATCCACAAGAACTGAATGGCATGTAGTTCTTTTAATAGAATATAATATCAGTAGACTTAAAATTAACATAAATATATTAAAATTGGGTATTGTTTCATTAATTGAATACAATGTTTTATAGGAAAAAATGAGACTAGTAATAAGATATCTGAAAATCGAATTAATATTTTAAACTGAATAATAGGTATTAAAACATTCTGTGCTACCAAGATATAAAAGCAGATTTTGGTTATTGCCATAAACAAAGATCAGCTTGTAGCCAGGGCCCAGGCCTGGTGTGTGTGTGTGTGTGTGTGTGTGTGTGTGTGTGTGTGTGTGTGTGTGTGTGTGTAACTACCTGCCCACCCATGAGATCATCCTTCCAGCTAGTACCCAGGCTGCTGCAACTTCCTCCATCAGACAGGCCTGATATGGAACCCTGTGGCAGAACTCTCTCATAGAGGTTAGGGGCAAGACCCACCCAGCTAATCCAGGAGTAGAATATCTTGCCAGAGGGGCACAGTGGGTTCACTTCCATGGGCTTCAGCAGGAAGATGGGGAGCACAGAAGCCAGACTCAAGACATGCCCACTTGTATGAGTTCAAACTTGGTACATACAGACCTAGTAAGCTGCCACATTTTGCTAGACTCTTATCTATAAGGGCATCCTCTCTTTTTCTCTTTTGATTAGAGAGGGGGCAACAGATAACTGGAGAGAACTAGTCTGTCTGGAAGACTCCAGGTACATCAAGGGGAGGTGATCATACAGAATTTAGGGGAACTAATTTAGATGCAAATTCCCTTTAATATCTGCTTAGCTATACAGGCATAATGTTTGCTCTTATGGTCTAAAATACAAACCAATTATTTACAGAAGCTTGTCAACTGCTAAATCTCACTGCCCATTATTAGTGTTGCTAAATGAAATTCTATAAATACAAAACTGTAACTACCTAAAAAACATAATCTCTCTTGGGTAATGATATTTGTAGATTAAGGATCTAAACATTAAAACAGAAACGCTAAATCTCCTAGAAGAAAAAGGAGGTAGAAATCTTGAAGATATAGGTGTAAGCACAGATTTCATGAACAAAAATTAAACTGTGTGGGAAATACTTGAAAGAATGAACAACTGGGACTTCCTCTTTTTGAGGATTTTCCACATCAGAAGAAATTACCAACAGAGCAAAAAGAAAATCCACAAATTTGGAAAAAATCTTACCTAATAATCATTCTAGAAGAAGACAAAGGTCTTCAATTTAGAATAAAGAACTAAAATATATTAGGGCCCCCAAATTTAAGGACCCAGTCCAAAAATGGGCATCTGAGATGCATACACACTTCTCAGAGGAAGAAATATGAGAGGCAAATAAATACATGACAAAATGTTCCACATCACTGGTAACTCAAGAAATGCAAATTAAAACAATATTGAGATACCATCTGAGCAACAGATTTGCTGATAAAAATAGATAACATATCAAAAAAAATCCCCAAAAGATCAAAGATAAAACTACAAGGCAGAAACATATCTAAACTAGTATTTTTAAAAGTAGTATATAATGTCAGTGATAGAGTTTAACATAGCTATAATAATTTATAATTGCTGTTTGAAAAACATACATGATCTTTGTTTCACAACCAGCTCCCACTAAAAAAGAAGTAAATTTCAGGTGAAAAGAGATGTTCACAAAGCAGTACAAATGATAGATCAATCCATATGACTTTACTTGTATACTCTTGGACTAAAGGAAAATATCATCTTGCCAAATAAACCAAAAAAGTCTATTAAATTATTGGACAACAAAGTTTATAATAGTGGGCCATACAATGCACCAGAAAAACAAATGAAGGAAAACTGATTCTTGAGCATTCAATGATTTGAGGTATAGCTTAATATTTTCATATTAAATAAATTAAAGTTAAACACAAAGCTGATAATGTATTTCTCTTGATGCATATTAAGGCCTTTATATATGTTTTTAGACTTTTAGCTTCCAAATCTTGATTTAAATTAGTGTATCAATTTAATACACATCCAATTTTTTTCAGGTCAGAACACAGACAACTGAAAAGGTTTGTTATGAAGTGCCCACCTAGAAGTGGAGGAGAAGCCAAAGCACAGCTCTGTACAGCATTTGACATAATATTCTAAACAAGCTACTTTAATGCATTCAAACCCATTAGTTAGAAAAATTAAAACCACGATGACGTAAATCCTTTAAAAGCTATACAATTAAAAAGTGAAGGACAATATTATACTACAATATTATTTTGATGCTAAGATTCTTCTATATGATGGTGGGAGTAGAAAAAGACATAACTTTTGGAAAGATTTTGGCATTATTTACTAAAACTGCCAATATGTATTTTTTTTTTTTGCCTTGGCAAATTAAAAGATAAATGAATCCATAACTTTAATGGATATTTCAAATTCTTGGATTGAAAAGCTGTAAGACTGAATTTTCATAAATTGAAATAGGGAGCACTATAGCTAAGGAAAGATTAGATAGAATGATGTTCAAGTAAAGAAAAATTAGACGAAAGAAATAGGGATATAGTAGAGTATTATAATATAGTATGTATCATACTTAATTGTATAATTATATATATACATATATAATATGTACATATTATATATATATGTTTGAAATTTTGGGAGATACAGAGAAACCATTGGAAGAAATTGAAAATCAGTCTCCACAAAAGTAGGATGAAATAAGCATAATATATTCTGGAAGTTGAAAATCAAGTGAAGTAAAATTTCTGGGATGAAACTACAAACAACTTGGTTAGATGCTATGTGTAAACTAATTAAAATAAGGACAAGGGCACCCTGATTAGCTTTAAGAACATGAAATCCTTGTTACCTTAACCATAGATATTGGGGCTGAATTGTGTGAAGAAAAGTAAAACTGCACTGGATTGAAGAAAGGATGGGAAATATAATGACCAAAGAGGATTTCGTTAGACAATTCAAGGTTCAAATTGGAAAATCCAAGGGAGATTTAACATGGCTGAATAGAGAATGAGCCACCCTAGACTTACTGAAAGAAAATCACCTAAAAACACAGGTAATTGGAAGAAAAGGGTGACATACATCCTGATGCCCAAATAAGTCGGAAATAAGAGACTTTCAGATGAGCAAAAGATAACATTAAACTCAAAATAAAAAGGCGAGTCAGCCCACAGGACAGCCGCCCGTGTGGCTTGCACCTGTGCGTGGAGCCGGAAACACCACTCTGGGAAGGTCCTAAAGTATTGATGGATGGCAATAGCAGGGCAGACTCCAGCTACACAGGTTCATTTGGATATAAGACCCCTTGCCATTTTGCCTTCTTCCACACTGCAGCCTGGCTGCAAATTTTGATAGTACACACAGGGGCAATTGACCACAAGGCTGCTCCATCCTCGATGGGTTGCCAGATTTCTTCTTCTTCCTTCTTCTTTGTCTCTTTCTTTTCCTTTCCTCCTTTCCTCCCTCTTCCCCCCACTGTCCCACCTCTCCTCCCTCCTCCTCCCCTCCCCATACTGCTCCCCCTCTTTCTTACCTCCTTTCCTCCTTCAATTTCCTGTCTCTATCTCCTCTCCCTCATGCTCCCCCACCCCGTCGTCCTCCCTTACCCTTTCTCCTTCCCTTTCTCACGTCTGTAATCTCTAGCATTCAGGCTAGGACCACAACAGCTATGGTGAAGGCACTGAGCGAAACAGCATAACCTCTCCTTTCTTGCTCCTAGCATCATGAGGGAGAGAGTGATGCCTGACTTAAGCAACCTTAGGCTGTTATGGGACCATGAGAGGGAAGTAACACCCCTGCGAGAGAGGGAAGAGAAGTGGGACACAAGCAGCCTTGGGCCATCTCCAAGTGAGGTGGCTGATAGCACTCTACCCACACCCTGCTCCTGGTGGATGAGAGAAGAGAGACATGGCAGCTGACGAACCGAGAAGCCTGTACAAGGGCTGAGGTGGGGGGTATTTGTGCATGGGCTACAAACAAAGAGAAAAGCAGGGGAGCTATTCTATTTGCAGACGAAGTCAACTTCGAGGCTGGAGTGATCAAGAGGGACAAAGAGGAAATCACTGTGTATTCTTTAAGGGAAGACTCCAAGAGGAAGTAATAATCATCATAAATGTATACAGATCAAATACTGCACATCCAACTATATATAACAAATGTGAAAAATCAAATGAGCATTAACACAACTGTGCTGAGGGATCTCAGTACCTCACTGTCACAAAGAGACAGATTAACTATCCAAAAACTTAACAAAGAAATATTAGGACTGCACCAAACCTTTGAACAAAAGGCCTAAGTACATGGACACAGAACATCCCACCCCACAACAGAACACACATCTATATATATCATCTCATCTGTTCATGGAACGTTTTCCAAAACAGACCACGCACTAGTTCACAAAACATGCTTAAACAAATGCGCACCGTAGCTCAACCTTAGTGCTCCATGATCCACTTGGACTTCATTTACAAAGTGAGGACAAAGTGGATCATTTGTGGCCTACCTCCCTTTTCTGAGGGCCCACAAATCTCACCACCATACCTAAACTTTCATTGAACGTTTTTGTCTCTGATGTCCCGGATTTGTACGTGAATCATGTGCAGGTGATGCTATGAGCATAATCTAGCCCAGGGCACAAATCACCTTTATCTATGAACTTTTTCAAATAAAGGAACAAATTGTGAACTTCCATCAGGTCCACCAGTTCTTTTAAATAATGCATTGCTGATTGTGAGCTACACGGAGAAGATTGAAAGTGATATCCTTGAGTTTACCTGAGGGAAACCCAATCACGCTCTTCTAAAAGGAGCTTGAATTAAAATTAATTAATATATGTAAATTATTTCCAAACAGATCAACTAAAATTTTATTACTGGGACACAAAATATGAACATTCATTTATCATATGCAAAACCAGCCAAACAACCAGAAAGTTACTGAGTTAACACTCCTGTAGGAGTCTTATCATTTAAATAATACTACCACAGGTTACTAATTTACAATGCAAAAGGCACAAGAACTGTTTCTCAAAGCGAACTATAAAGAGCAAGCATTCTAGTGAATAGCAAGGAAAGCTAATTTCTTCAAAATCACGATGAATCAGTTCTTATTAGTGTCAATTATATGGCAAAGAATGTATATAAAATAAATGTTAGGAGCTAGTGTGTAGTCTGTTTTAGAAAATGTTCCACACACAGATGAGAAGAATGTGTATTCTGATACTGTCAGGTGGGATGCTCTGTGTCCATCTACTTAGTCCATTTGTTCAAAGGTTTGGTTCAGCTCTAATTTAAATTTTTAAATATGTGCTATTCAGTACAGTGGGACAAGTCTGTTGATTTCATTTAAGGCAAATTATAGAATTTCTCTTTGATATTATTTATTTAAATGAAAATCAAAGAATTTTTACCCTAAGGAATAACAAAGTTATATTGAAGGAAAGGGCCTTCTAGACTTAAAAATATAATCACCAAGAGTCATTAAGTAAATTTGGTGTTAATGTGATGTTATTGTTTTTGTATTCAATTAAACAATGCTAGTAGAAACAACAGCTAAATTTATACAATTAGGTAAGCAGTAGAAACCATGCAGACCCTTGTCTCCAACTGTTCACTGGTTGCCACAAATTTTCACTAAGATAAAGATAGTGGAATGGCTTGTTATGATTACAGGATTAATAATATGCACTAATGATACAGCTAATAGAAATGCCACTTAAAATGTGAGTTGGAAAATAGGTAAGTTTAAAGTTTTAAGTATTTTTGAAAGTGTAAAAGTGCTGTGCAATCCTTAAGCATTGGGAGAATGTGAGGGATGGACTCTGGTATCACACCATAACTCAAATGCGTTATTTTTAATTAAGCATTATGTTGTTAAAGTGAGTGCATTAAGTTTTAAAATTGTAATGATATCTGTTGCAGATTTATTTATAATTTTTAAAAATGGAAAATAGTTAATAACTAGGGTTTAAGAGACTTTCAAGCCATAAAATTATGCAGAACTAAGGAGATAGAAGGGTGAGGGATGGTTGTGAAGGGAGGTTGCTGAAACTGAATTGGGGTGTGTTATATACCTCTACCAACCCCCAAGTAATATAATCATTATGCACTGGAAACAAGTAGTAATAAATACTTTTTAAAAAATAAAAAAAATACATAAAATGTATTATGATATTGAGACAAGTTTTATATAAAGAGAAATATTCTGCTAATTCTGTATGCATATGATAATATATACTGTTTTACAAAATTTTTATAATGCCTGTAGCATATATATATATGTATATATATATATATATATATACATATATATAACAAAACAAAGCATTAACAGTGGCTATATATGGATCATGAGCTAATACAGTAGTTCATTATTTTCTGATATTTCTTGGAATACATTACAACTTTTCAGGAACACTTGCTTCTTCATTAAGTACTGTGCCATTCAAAACATGCCTTAAAACTAATTTTAGCCCACGATTTCTATAATGAGTCCCATCAGATTTTATGAGTGTTGTAAAGAAGAAAATGGGACACATTAATAACAGCGGCAGCAGAATGTGGTGGGGAGCCTGACTAGAATGATCTAAGCGGGACTGCGGCGGGAAACGAGGCAGTGAACACGCAGTGTCTTCCAGAGGGCTTTACGGTAAGAAATGCAAGTGCAGTTCTCAGGAAAAGAAATATATATACTTACGTATATATGTGGTTTATTTTGTATCTGTACATTTATATATACTGCACATCTTTATATAGCTATATGTATATAATCATTAAGCTCAGGAAAAGAAATATATATACTTACGTATATATGTGGTTTATTTTGTATCTGTACATTTATATATACTGCACATCTTTATATAGCTATATGTATATAATCATTAAGCATTCAAATAAAAAGTATAAAGTACTATAAGAAGAAGCCCAAAGAAACAAGAATGAATAAGCACTTTAGAGGTCAGAAAATTATAAAACTATTAAACTTGAGAGCTGTGAATTGCATTACAAAGTTCAAGGTTTAGAAATTTAAGATTTAACCCAAAATCTTAAAGCAGTGTATATATAACTAGAAAGTAGCTAAGAACAAGGACAGCATTCTATACCATATAATGGTTAGATATTTAAAATTATTAGTCTAGTTAGGGTGTATACACATTCAATGGATCCATTAATATCATAAAACATCTTCAAGAAGAAATAAATAACCTGATAGCATAATTATGAAATGAAATAAAATGGTTGCTTAGGAAATAAAAAATAATTTAAATCTTTAAACAGAAGTCACCAGAGACCCATTTTCACCAAGTATTTCATTAGATTGTCAAAAAAAAATTCTTTATATATGCACGAATGCTTCAGCTAATCACAAAGAATGAAAAATTCAAAGTTTGTTTTATAATCCTGATAAGGAGATCTATCAAATATAGCACAAATTAACAACATTGAAAATATTAACTCATTTATGAATATGGATGCAAAATCTTAAATAAAATACTTGCAAATCTAACTCAGCAGTAAATTAAAAGAACAACTAACCATAACCAAGCAGAGTTCATCCAATGAATTTAATGATGGTTTAATATTAATATACTACATCATTTCAGTAGGTCAGATGATAAATTCCCTAAAGTGATTTTCATAGATGCCCTCAAAAGTATTTTCTGGAGTCAGCATTCGTTATGAAGAGCTTTTTACAAGCTTATTGCACTAAAAAACCTTTGATACTTACTGAGCACATATTTTTAAATCAACATTTAGACAACATGAAGTTCCTTTTTAAATGTAAAAATAATAAAGGCTAATCTTATAAATCATATTTAATATTTTATGTCCCCCAAAATAAATATATGCATGAAATCAGAAACTAATGATTCACAATTAATGATCTACATTTGTGTATACCTTTTCACATTTCATCTACATGGTACATGTATTACATTATGAAATGATATTTTTATTGTTCAAACACTATATTGCCATATAATTCTCAAATTTATTAGCTATAGCTCATAAGAAAATCAGTCAGCCTGTTGGTAAATGTTCTGTTAGGTGAATTGTTAGTAACAATTATTATACTATATTTTATAGGGAATTGCTTAATTTGAAAATTTTAAGTGAAAAGTATGAAATAGCACAGTCTCACAGATGTATGTTGTGTTGGATTCATATTGCATAGTACACAGATCAGTAAATTAGCAATGAAAAAAATTTTCCATGATAAGAACATATTCAATATTATGCAAATACTTTTACAAAAAGAATTCCCTTATTCACAACCTTTCTTTGCAAACTAAATTAAAATTTCTTCTATATTCCTTGTTCAATATAACAAATAAAAAATCCTCTAAATCCTTAAACATCATTTTATTAGTTTATTAAATGACAGCATAAATAGCTTGTTTCACAAAAGTAAGCATTTTAGAAAATATTTTCTAAATCTGAACTACACAAAACGTGTACAAATAGTGACAAAATAGCAAATTAAAAAGAACTTATCGGAAATCTGTACTTCTATGTCTGAAAACATTATTTTAAGGTACGTAACCAGTGCAAGATATTTTCTGGTCTACCGAAACTATTATTTACAGAAAATAAGAGAAAAATATCTTTTCATTGATCCAAGAACACCACAAATTAGAGAGAAATCTATGTGTGCTAATGACTAAATTGGAAGCAAAATACATCTTGAAATTTTAAAAATCAGTTAAGTTGTATGTGCAATTAGGCAGCACAAATCTTATTTTTCTCTTGAAGCAGAAGTTTCAATTGTGTACTGAAAGAAATTCATAGTACTAGTGCACATCACTGTTTTCCATTGAGTGGTCAATGCATGCTTTTTGAAAACGTATCTTAAATGAGCAAGATCCAGGAAGAAATTAATACAACTGAACTGTGCTATCTTCTCATTTTTATTATAAAGTATGATAGTTCCCAAATTTCAATAATTTAAGAATATTAGCGATTTTACAAGTACATTCACAATTCCTCATCAGAAATAACATTTTGTTTTGACATCAGATTAGAGTCTCAAAATTATCTTTAAGGCAATGATTAGTGAAAATAATTACATATTTGCTGAATAAATTTTCCCACTTTGAAATCATTTTAACTGCATAATTTATTTACAGATGACAAATGTCATTCTGAATAGCACACTAAAGTTGTAAGTATTTGATAACACTATAATTTTTAGATGGTACTGAATTTGGTATGCTTTTCTGAGGTTCATAGCAGTCTCTGGCAGATTTTACATTTGGAAAGACATGCATATGTTTACATCATCAAGGATTAAGTGAAGAAGCCAAACTATATGCTATCTCAGCAAGAACTTTCTAGACTTGTAGGGACACTCCCTTCCTTCATTACTGTATGATTATTCAATGTTCTATCTTTTTATTCTTTCTTCTATTTATTAATAGGTTCACTTGTTCAACAAGATTGTGTTGAATTCCAAAAATGGAACAGGCAAGGGGAAACTGGGAAAAGATTTGTCCTTCTCGTAAGTTGAACAAGAGGATTCAGGTAGACAATGCTAGAACGGACGAAATGAACAGTCAAATCCAGGTATTATAGTCATAGGGAAAGGTGTTTCTGAAGGGTGGAAGAACAGAAGCAAAGATACATTCTAGGTCCTACAAGTTGTCTCAGGGAGCCAACTTATGGAGTGATAGAGATGAAAATCATCAGATGGAAACTGGAGGGTCAAGCAACATGGAATTGCAAGCAGGCTTGTTTCTGCAGACACATATCTGAGATATTTAAAAATAGAACTAATTGAGAGATCAGTCAGAAAAAAACCCTTAGGAATGTAAAAGTTCTCAGTTGTTTTTTTTTTTTTCAGAACTGGGGATTGATTTCAGGCCCTGGTGCTTGCCAGGGAAGTGATTATTCCACTGAGCCATCTCCCCAGCCCCAAGTTCTCAGTTTTTACAGTTAGCAAAATGAATCACTTAAAATTGTGTCTGCAAATTAGAGAAAATGTTTTCTACAAATATTTATAAAAGATACCTATGTATTAGAATACAAATTAGTCATTAATAAAGGTTAACCTCACTTGAACCATATAGACTACTTTTATGAATATTTCAGAATTACATTAAAATTTCCTTTTTAAAATAACTAATGTATATTTTTCTAAAACTGAGCACAGGTTGATTTTACAAAGACAATATTTGCTTTCAAGAAAGTTCATTGGAGATTACTTATGTCCAGTTTAGAAAATAACTACTTAGCTAAGTGGAGAGATAGATCATGGGCATGTTTAGGGATCCCAATCGTAACATTTCATTTCTTCCTCAAATGATTCATAAGTGAATGCAAAAATTGCAGTTATAATAGTTTCACTTTTAATTACAGTAAAATTTCTCAAGAATATTAACAAGAATGGTGAAATTTAAGTCAGATAATCAAAACT
>PVKA01041305.1:0-18170 GCA_004027165.1 Ctenomys sociabilis | reverse complement strand
AGAAACACACTTAACTCATAAAGAAATTCATAGGCTGGAAATCAAAGGATGGAAAACAAAACTACATGCCCAAGCACCTCAGTAAAAAGCAGAGGTAGCAATCCTCTTTTCAAACAGTCTGAACTTCAAACCAAGAATGATCAAATGAAATAAAGAAGGCCACTATATACTGGTTAGGGGAAGAATTCAAGAGGAAGAGGTAACACTCTATGTACGGGAGCACCTGTCTATGTAAGACAAGTCTTAATGGACATGAAAAATCTAGTATCCAATCCCACAATCTTAACAGGAGACCCCCTTATCCCAAAAAGATAGGTCAAGCAGACAAAATATTAGCAAAGAAGTAGCAGAACTAAACCAGAGCTTGGAACAAATGTACTTGGTGGGCATATATAGAGTGTTCCCCCAACCACAGCTGAATACACATTTTTTTTCAGCTGCACATGGATCATTTTCTAAAATAGACCACATACTAGTCCATAGATCATGCTTAAGTATATGCAAGGAAATAAAGTTAAGGAGGCTTGCCATAATAACTTTTTTTTCTTATTTTTTCAAAGAGAATATAAAATAATGATAATAAAAATTAGAAACAATACAGAATTTCACAAAACAAAATAATATAAATTTGACAGCATTTGTTGTATTATTCCGTAGTGTCTTCAGATTAGTTGTTTATATACCAGACACATGCATGTAAAATTTGAAAAAAAATTTATGAGATTAAGAAGAGAAAAACTAAATTTAAGCATTAACTGCTGCTTTCCATAGACTAGCAGAAATCAACAGAACACTGTAACAAAAATTTTCATTACACGTGCTACTGAAAATCTCTGCTACATTAAGCGGGGATTGGATAGTTGTAAAATAAATCTAATTTTGTACCTGTCTAAAACATTTCATATTCCATTATCTTGGTGTCAGCATGCAGATAAATTCTCAGATCAGAAATTGAAGATAGAATTATAGTATTACATTTTAATACTTATGAAAATAATAAAACATGAAATATAGTTTAATAATTAGATCATATCTAGTGCTATTTTATAGATAAGCATGTATAATAAATACAGAATTTTGATTTTGACATAAAATTCAAAGTTTTTAGGCTTCAAATGAAAAAATAGGTACCAATAATAGAAATTTAAAAACTGGAGTACAGGGCCGGTGAGCTAGCTCAGCAGATGCGAGCGCCTGCTTAGGCAAGCTTAGGCTAAAGCACAACAACCACAGTTTGATCCCCTGCACCTTATATTGCATCAGCCCTGTCAGCAGGGTGAGCTAAACCAGCCAGCGTATGGGTATAGTAGTGCATGTCTTTAATCCCAGTGCTGGGGAGGCTGAAAGCAGGACGATCACCAAGAGTCTGAGTCCGAGCTTGTAGTGAGACCCTACAACAACCAAATACATAAAAAAAGCAAATAAACAACAACAACAACAAAACGGAGGGAAAATACAAATATTCAGATGACGGCCAGCCAGATAGCTCAGTGGATTAAAGCACCTGTTTAGGCAGATGCAGGGACTGGGAATTGATCACTGGCAAGCTATGCTGGCCCTACCCTTGGGGCATCCTGAGATGGTGATTGAGACTGGGTGTGGTGGCATGAGCCTATAATACCAGCATTTGGAAGGCTGAAAATAGAAGGATTACCAAAAGTCTGATCTGTTTGAGAGAGAGAGAGAGAGAGAGAGAGAGAGAGAGAGAGAGAGAGAGAGAGAGAAAGAGAGAGAGAGACAGAGAGAAAGAGAGAGAGAGAAAGAAGAAATATTCAGATTAATGAAATTGGTGCTTAAGGGCAGGGTAGATAGTGGACAGGTAGATAGCTCTGTGGCATAAGCACCTGCCTGGCAAGCACAAAGCCCCAAGTTCAATCCCCAGTACAAAAAAATGGTGTTTAAAAGGCTATTATGTATAAATATATGATTGTTTAATAAAATTATGAAATATTTTCTTTAAAGCTTTTCTTTCATGAAGCGTAAAATACTTCAGTCATATTCTTGTTAGACAAATAAACTTTCTCGTGATATAAAAAGGATTACTTCTAATAAGGAAAGTAAAACATACATGAAATCACGTGGTTAGGTCTCAGTGAAGTTTTTAAAAACAGGTTTCTGCAAGGTGAAAGAAGAAAGCTGACTGAATGGTACAGTTGAGGATCAATTAGGAAGAAAACATCCACTGAAAGACACCACTGTTGAAGTTAAACTGATATTGGAAAAGGTATTCCAGTGTTGTTACTCATTGTTTTTTCAAGAGAAGATGAGAGCTCAGATTTTCTTCGATGTCAATTTTTCTGATGTTTAAATAATGGCAAAATGCATCGTTAGTACATCAGTTCACAACCTCTCACCTGAATCCACATTTTCTTCTATTTTTAATCAGTTTTTTATATAAGTGATAATATCCTTTTAAGATTAGGTTAATGATGCACTTTCCTACACTGAACACAGAAATAACAAGTAATAAATACAATAATTTCTTCCTGAAATCATATACAAATTATTTGCCTTTATCTTTATGAGATTCTTATGCAAAACTTGCTCTGAATTTTCATGAACCTTACTAGAATTTTTTCATTACTATTCAATATAATTATTTTCTCATTTTTTACTATAATACTTTGGAATTTAATGAAGCATTGTAGGTGTTAGGCTTTGAAAAAATGAACCTGACTTTTGCTTACTTAACTTTAACACTACACAATTATGTAAGGTAATATTTTATAGGAAGGACATAAAAGTATTCTGGTTGTATTCCTTGGCCCCTATACTATGTCATTAAAATAGGAATAAATTTATTTGCTGTTTAATATGTGTTCAGCTTTTCCTACTATAATGAACTTTCAGAAGTACTACTAGGGTAACAGCAAGATGGCAGAAAAGAAACTAACATGCATCCTGGAGAAGCACTGATTCTGACAACTACCCAGAGATGAGGGTATCTTTGTGGGAGTAAGTGAATCCCGTTTAGAAGTCCCTGTACACCACTGGAACAAAAAGTATGAGAGGAAATTCATCACGGGGGTGTAAGAGCAGCTTCCGTTACCTGCACCACATCTCCCTCAAAGCAGCACAGTTCAGTAAGAGAGACCTTCTTCAGCTAAAAGACTCACAGCAAAGACTGAGACAATACCAGACTCTCCTGGTACGGGATACTGCCCAAGAGGTCTACTTCTTTTTCATCCCACCCAGAATAGTGAGGTGACTGGCATGGTTTAAATGTTTAGGACAGGCTGGGAGAAGACAAAAACAGGCTAGAAATCCATCTAATCACTCTGCTAATTCATTTAAGAAGCCTCTCCATGAGCCACTTGGGATATTTTGTCTGTATAATCCCTCCTAAGTGGCCCATAGGCACCCTAAAAGTCAGAAGCATTCCTACTTCTGACTCCACAAGACTAGCAGCCTAACCATGATCCCATGGCCAGGAAGTAAAACACTAACACCAATATGTGGGTCAACTTTCCAGGAGTGAAAGAAGGCACACAGCTTAAGCATTTTAAAATATCACCCTAGGGAAAACAAACAGGAAGCTCCTAACATCTGGGATGAATTTGAGGGATCTAGAAAGGACATAGAATCCTAAGAATTCTTTCTCCAAAAAGAGCAAAAATTGTATAATCAGTATACTCACAGTCAGGGTATGAAACAGTTGAGAATCATTAGGTGAGCTACTGGTGAGGATGCATTTCTACAGTATACCATTAATAGTAAATTTTTTAGAGAATGAGCTGCCAAACTGAAGCCACAAATCCATGTATTTATCACAAAGTGAAAATACTGCAATTATGTCTGAATATTTAAGTTTTGATTTTAGAAAAAACAACTTATCCAGTGTTTGGCTGCCTGGGGCACATGGTTCCTGTGCCAACAGACAGGGCTGTGTGTCTACTGCAGTATGCGTGCCATGGGTTCACCACCACTTTACAGACTTTCTTCAAATATTGCTGGGCAGCGTAAGACTTAAAACAAAAAAGATGAAACCAAACAAAGGAATTAAATAGTACTCTAGTAACTAAAACAAAAGAGATGGTGATCTACAAATGGCCCAGCAAAAAATTAAAATAATTTGACTCAGTCATAAAGTATGACCTTAGAGCATACAAGGCTCTGAGTTTGATCCCTATCAGCCAAAACAAACAAACACAAGATTTAGGGGAGCTATGAAAGAAAACATATGGACAACTTACTTAAGTGAGAAAAAGAATATATGAAGAAAAAAAACTTTAATTGAGAGATAGAAATAATGCAAACAAAACAGAAATTGTAGATCTGAAGAATGCAATAAATATAGTGAAAAGTACAATGGAACATATCAACTACATTAGTAAAAAAAAAAAGAATCTGTGAACTCAAATAGGGTCATTTGGAAGAAAAAAAAAGAGTGATTATGAATGAAAAAAGCCTACAGAATTTATTAGATACCATCAAAAAAGCCATACCATTCACACTGCAGGAATCTTGAAGGGAGAAGGGAGAGAAAAAGAAACTGTATTTAAAAAAATAATGGCTAAGAACTTTCCAAGTCTAAGGAGATGCAGGTAAATAAGGACATGCAGATAAATAAAGCTCGAAGTTCTCTCGTAAGGGTCAATCCAAAAACTTCACAAAGCCATATAACAATCAAATTATCACAACTCAAAGAAAAAACAATTTTGTAAGCAGTAAGAGAAAATAAAGGTTGATTACATACAGGGAATGGCACAGGTATACCCACAGATTGCTTTATAGAAACCTTGCAGGCCAGGAAAGAGAGAGATGATAGATTTAAAGCACTAATAGAACAAAACTGTCAACTAAAAATACTTTACCTCACAAAGCTGTCCTTCAGAAATGAAGGACAGATAAAGACTTTCTCACACTAATGAAAGCTGGAAGGAGTTCATCACCACTAGACCTGCCATAGAAGAAATGCCAAAGGAAGTTCTTCAAGCTGAAATAAAAGGATGCTAACTAGTAACATATATATGAAATTATAAAATTCACTGGTAAAGGTAAATATATAGTTAAAACCACATTATTTTAATGTAGTAGTATTTAAATCATGTAATTCTAGTAAAAGGACAAAATATTAAAATGATATTATAAAAGAATGTTTTGTTAATGAAGACATAATAAATAGTTATGTCATCAAAAACATAATAAAAGAAGTGTGTAGACCTTTGTGTGATTACATATAATTATTTCAAATGTAAAATAGATTGCTATAAGACATTTTATTTAAGCTTCGTGGTAATAAAATAAAAACTTTAATAGACACACAAAAGATAAGCAGAAAGAAAAGATAAACAGAAAGAAATCAAAGCATGAGTAAAGAAAAGCATTAAACCACACACAAAAAAAAAGCAAGAAAGGAAAACACAGAACAAAAGAATCTATAAAATGGTCAAAAACAAATGGCAAAGCAGCAATAGCTTTGAGTCCTTACCTAGCAATATTTACTAAACACATAACATTACACAATAAAAAGATACAGAGTGGTAAAATGGATAAAACTGTATCCAATTCTATATTATCACCTTGCAGGTGACTCATTCCAGATTTAAAGATACTTAAAGACAGAAAGTAAAAGGATCAAAAAGTTATTCCATGTTAAAGTAAAACCAAAAGAGATAGGCAGAGGGCAGCGGCCCAAGTTCAATCCCTGGCTTGCGGAAGCCAGCTTCACCTGCGGGGCATACTGAGGCAGAGATTGAGACTGGGTGTGTTGGCCCTCACCTGTAATCCCAGCACTTGGGAGGCTGAAAAACAGGAGAATCACTACAAGTCTGATCTACGTAGTGAGACTCTGTAGACCCTGTACTAAATACAGAAGAAACCAAAAACAAAGAGCAGCAGGAGCTATTTCTTTAACAAACAAAGTAGACTAAGTCAAAGACCATAAAGAAACAAAGAAAACAATTATTAAATGATAGCAATTATAATTTAATGCAATTTACAATTGTAAATGCATATGCACCTAACATTGGGGCACCTGGTTATGTAAAGTAAATTGTGGACAGATATGATGGGAGAAATAACATTCTAACAGTAAGGAATTTCCATAGAACACTTTCAACAACAGATAGACAATACAGACAAAAAAATCAATGAGCAAACACTGAAGTTTACACTATAGGACAAATAGAGCTAACAGATACGAAGGACATTCCATCTAAAAGCATCAAAAAGCAACAACTAGGGCTAGTGAGAAAGCTTAGTGGTCTAAAGTGCCTGCTTAGGCAAGCTTAGGCAGCTGAGGGGGACCACAGTTCAATCCCAGGCACCACATGCCATGCCAGCCCCACCCTTAGGGTGGGCTGAACTAGGGGAAAAAAAAATCAACTTTCTTAAGCACATGCAAAACATTCTCTAGCATACACAACAGGTTAAGCCACAAAACAAATCTTAACAAATTTGAAATTGGAAAAGTATTAGCAACTTGCTGATCACTATAATCAAGTAGGATTTTAAATTTAAATAGAATAAGTGCTTCCCTGGCAAGTACAAGGGCCTGAGTTCAATCTCTGGCTCCTCCAAAAAAGCAAATAAAGTAAATTTTAAAAATTTAATGTACCATATCAACAAAACACAGGGCAGAACTTAAATAATCTTAATGGACACAGATATATAATTTTTTTAAATGTATTTGGTACAGGGTCTCACTATGCAGCTCAGATACATAGTAATCCTTCTATTTTCAGCCTCTCCAGCACTGGGTTTACAGATGTGCATCACCAAGTCTGGACTCAGTTCAACGGTCCAGTGTGCCCAGCAGTGGGAGGCTAGGGGGATGGGGGAGCAGTGTGGCATTCAGTACCAGGGAATTGAACCTTGGTCCCTGCTCTTGCCTAAGCAGGTGCTTAGTATGCTGAGCTATCTCATCAGTCCTTTGGGTTCACTTTGTAGCCCAAGCTGGTGACAAACTCACAATGTTCCTCCTGCCTCAACCTCTGGAGTACTGGGATTACAGGCCTGAGACACACAGAGACTCAGTGGCTGGCTCAGTGTGCCTGGGGGCAGGATTGGCACAGCATGTGGTGCTGGAGATTAAGTCCCGGTTCCTGTGCTTGCTAAGCAGGCACTTAGTCTGTAGAGCCATCTTGCGGGCCACGGGAAAAAATATTGTTTTACAAAGTTTAACAAGCTTTCATTATACAATTTTTCAACAAATTAGGTATAGAAGGTATGTATTTCAGTATAATAAAGAGCATATATAGTAATCCTAGACAAACATAATACACAATGGGATACGTTATGCAGCTTTTCTTCTAAGATCAAGAACAAGACAAGGATATCTATTCTTACCACTTCTATTCAACATAGTATTAAAAGGCTTAGCTGGAGCAATTAGGCAAGTAAAAGAAATAAAGCCATCCAAATTTCGAAGGTAAAACTGTTTATTGTTCTTTGATCATACATTTATAAAAAGCCATGTAGACTTCCAAAAAACACTAGTACAGTCACTACACAAGTTCAGTAAATACAGAATACAAAATTAACATACAAAAATAAGTTGCATTTCTATATACTAACAATGAACTATCCAAAAATAAATTAAGAAACAATATCATTTACAATAGCACAAAAATAGCTCAGAGTGAATTTGAAATGTAAAAAAAAATCTGCACAGTGAAAATTGTAAAACAAACATTAAAGAAATTATAGGAACACAAATGGAAAGATACAGTGTGTGCACAGATTAAAAGAATCATTATTGTTGGGCCGGGGTGATGGCTCAATGGAATAAGCGCTTCCCTGACAGGCGCAAGGGCCTGAGTTCAATCCCCGGTTCCACAGAAAAAAAAAAAAAAGAATCATTATTGTTAAAATGATTAATCTACAGATTCAAGTCAATGTCTAGTGAAATTTCAGTGGCATTTTCCACAAAAATTAAAGAACCTTAAAATCTGCACGTAATCACAAAAGATGTTGCAAAGGCACACTAATCTGAAACAAGAGCAAAGCCAGAGGCATTGCATTTCTTTATTTCATATATACTATAAAACTTTAGTAATCAGATTGGTAATTTATGAAAAAGCCATATACAGCAATAATACAGAGTAAAAAGCCCAGAATAAGCTCATACAAATAAAGTAATTATTTTTTTTTAAATTTTGGTACCTGAAATTAAACTCAGGACTTTGCACTTGCCAGACAGGTGTTTGTGCCACTGAGCTATCTCCTTAGTCCTAAAGGAATTAATTTTCAACAAACATGCCAATAAAATGCAATAAAGACAGGATAATGTCTTCAATAAGTAGAGCACATGCAAAAAAAGGAAGGAAGGCAGACAAAGAAAAAACTTGATCTTTATCATACACAAAAATAGACTCAAAATGGATAAAAGACAACTTTAAGAGCTAAAAGTGAAGTGAGATTTTGGTGGTACAGAGGAAGCAGCATTCACAGATAGCTCTGAGATTTAAAGGTTTTAGTCAGCATGTAGTTAATAAGGTGGTAGAAAAATAACCACATAAATACAATTTAAATGAGATAGCACACAACTGAAATATACAAAAAGGGAAAGTTAGAATAACAAGTGAAGCTCCCACCCTGGGCTCTATTCCCAGTGCAGATCTGGAAACCATGCCACTCTGTGAAGCATATAAAATGCTTGGGAGAAGAAATTAGGGAGCAGCTGGTGATGGGCACTCACCCCAGATGCCATTGCCCATATTGCCAGCCAAACCACATGGTCTCCCCAACAGGACATGGCTCAGTCTGTGATAATAACAAGATAATGTTTTCCTGTTTATGGGCTCTGTTCCTAGTATAAATCCATATACCCAACCATTCTGTGCAATACACATAATCATCTAGGGGAAGTAAATAGAGGAAGGGGAATGAGCATCACACAGGATTCACTCCCACCACACTGGCCTCAGTGCTGGGCCATCCTAGTGAATAGACAACAAGGACATGGAGCATAGTCTACAATAATCGTATGAGACAGGCTCCTTTTCACAGACTCCATAGGAGTTTCAGAGCACACTGAAACTTGAAGGGTTTGGTGGTGCCAAAAAACGGTGTGTGAGATGAACCAGATGGTCCACACTCAGCCTTTCATCTCCCTGGCACCACACCCTGAGGGAACAACAGACCACAGAGACTCACTGGATTGAGTTGAGGTTAGAAGTGATGAGTGACAGACAGGACAACTTTAGCTTGCACTTCTGCCTCCCTGGCACTGTACTCAGGGGGAAGCAAGCACTAGAGGGAGGCTCAGAAGTCTGGGACAGCTGCAATTCACAGACACCAGGGTGATGTAATGATTAAAATTAAATGTCAACTCGGTGGGTTAGAGAGCTACCTATAGGATTAGTACAGCTCACTTCTGGGTGTATCAGGAAGGGTCATTGAGACATGACTTTGGGTACTATATATGGTTCCTGGCCCATTCCTTCTTGGCATTGTTTTCCTGCTCTGCTTCCTAGTCATCATAAACTAAGTATCTCAGTTATACTACACTTCTACCATAATGTTTCTGCCTTGGAGATAGCTAATCTTGGATTGAATCCCCTGCAATCACGTATCAAATGAAATATCCCCTTTCAGCTATCAGTGTTAGGCAATGTGTCTCAATGACAGGAAAGCTGGGCCAGCCGGATAGCTCTGTGGACTAAAGAGCCTGCTTAGGCACAGCTCAGCAGCCAGGGTTTGATCCCCAGTGTGCCATGCTGGGCCCTACCCCCGGGACACACTGAGATAGAGACAGACTAGGTGTGGTGGCGCACACCTGTAATCCAAGCGCTTGGGAGGCTGAAAACAGGAGAATCGCTATGAGTCTGATCTATGTAGTGGGACCCTATAGACCCTTATTAAATACATAATAAAATAAAAAAAATCAATGACAGGAAAACTGGCTAATAAAGACTACTAGTACCAGAGAAATGGAGTCATTTTTGTGACTATACCTTAGCCATATGATTTAGAAGGCTTCGAAACTCGTTTGCAGGAGGTGTTTGTAAAGTTCAGGCTTTAGGCCAGAGAAGTTCTGCAATGCTATAAGTGAGCCAGTGAGCAATTCTGGTTGTAGTTCAAAGACTCAGAATGCTCTAGGAATATGGACAAGTAAAGGCTATGTTTCTGAGGTCTCAGTTGGAAATGAGGACTGTATTTGGACAGCATGCTACCCTTTAGCAAATTTTTTTCCCATACTTTGCCTATGTCTTGATATTTTGAGGGAGACTCCAATTAAGGGCAGTGAACTAATTGATCTGGTGTAGTAAATTTCAAGGTACCCACTGTATAAGCTATAACATGGTGACTTCTGACTGTGTTTAGCCAGATTTGTAGTAAAAAATGGAGATAAAAAGCAGAGTATAAACATTTTATAAATTTAAATTTGGGCACAAAAGTTGAGGCCAAAGTCATATGGGTTGCTGAAGAGATCAGTTCCATTCAAAAGAGACCAAGTATTTTATACAGAGACAAGAAGAAAGACAACTTCAGGGTATCTCAAATGAGAAAGACTCTATCCGTCACAGGCTGTAAGGGGGAGAAAGTATAAATCTTTCATTTGACAAGAGTTACTGGCATTCTGTAAAGCACAGGCAACCAGAGAATTGGCTCATTTCACTGATGGCTCAGCCATCAGGAATTCAGAAGCCACTGCAGTCGTGATCCAAAGGGAGCTTAGCCAGTGTTCCTACAGGCAGAAAATGCTGGCAACATCGTAATGCTGGTTTTATTAGCATTCAGAATACAAGTACTGTGCTGTCAGATAGGTTTCCACCCACATTTCTGAGGAAGGATATGAAAGACAGGAAATGTTACTTGTCAGAGGTGGATATTTAAAGCTGTGAGAAAGGAGCCAAAGATGCAGTGTAGAATCAAGGAAGTCAGAAATACTGTAACATGCAGCTCTGCTAAGGAAAGCTGCAAATTATGAGTGGAACCTGCTGTGAGAGGTTAATGGGTTGCAGCCAGCAAGGGAATAGGGATAGAGTAACCAAACCCTCTACAACCTAAATCTCACTACTGTGTGCCTTGGATGCTAGATATCAATCCACAGGACTTGATGTTTGGCCTGTTGGCATTCAGTCTTGTTTTGGTCTTATTCTATTCCACTATTCCTTCCTTTGAGAATGGCATTTTTTTTTATCTTGTTCTATTGTATCCTAGGATCATTTAACATGTGTTTGGTATTTACAGTGGTACACATCTAAGTCTGCTTTGTGTCTTACATGAGACTTTAACATTTGAAAATTGGAATTTTTGAGACCTTGGAAAGGGATTATTGCATGCCTGAGTATATACAAGATAGTTGTATCATGTTATGGGGAATTATTAATTTATTATGTTTATTTGGAAGTTAAGGATGGTTTAAGGTGATATGTTTGGGTATCAAACTGTCAAGAGATAGGATGTGATGGTAAATTTAACTGTCAATGTGACTGGTTGCAGAGTTTGTGTGGATACTATATATGGTCCCTAGCCACTTCCTCTGGTGCCATTTCCCTGCTCTATTTTCAAATTGCCATGAACTAAGCATTTTTCTGCCATGACCTTCTGCCATGATATTTCTGACTTGGAGCCAGTTAACGATGAACTGTATTTCCTGAAATTGTGAGACACGTTAAATGTCTCCTTTAAGCTATACACATGGGTAGTGTGTCTCAGCCACAGGAGAGCTGACTAATGAAATTGAAGAAAAAGAGTATGCATTAGATGTATATCTTCTTCACAGAAAAACATTAAAACTAGTAGTGCAATTGTGACTCAAGGACCCAAGCCCTATAGTGTAGATAACAGGTAATTCAGCAAAACTGGGGATGTCAATTAAACTAACTGGGAAACTCAAGTGCCCCTTGGGGCTTGTTTTCTCCATCAATTTCCCCACAACTGGCACTACTGCTGCTTTGGTCCACACCCCTGATACTGTTGTTACAACCCCTGAAAGCCCCCACCACGAGCAGAGCTCACAAATGATGGGTCCATAAACCACACTTGTTGCACCATGGCCTACCAGTTCTTTGGGTTCAACACCTTGGCAGCCCACATTCAGTGAAAATTCAAACTACAGTCTTCCCCAAACACCTTAGTTTAAGCCATGAAGAAACAGACATTGCTGATAATAATTATAGCAGAACCCATAGAGTGATTGTACCTCTGTACCCAACCAGAACCAAAGTTAAACCATCCTACCCAGCTAATCCCCTATCAATATGACTAGAGGACAGAAATAATTTTTATCTTAAAGATGAGTTTTCCAAGTAATCCAATTAAACATCATAATTATTATTATAAAATAAAGAATGTAAGGCACTCTGAAAAGCCTGTGACACTTATGGGATAGAGTTAAGTGAAGAAATACATAATGGATGTTACCAAAGAAAGAAAGACATGGAGAACTTATTGAATGAAACAGTAGCTGAAAACTTCCCAAGCCCTGAAAGACATATGAACATACAAATCCAGGGATGGAAAAAGATCCAAAGTAGATAAAATGATAAAAGGGCTCTGGTGCAAGTTATAGTCAAACTATTCAAAGTCCAAGAAAAAGAATTCTTTTTCTCCTCCTCCTAAGAGGAGGCCAAAAAACCTATTAAGTCACATACAAGGTTAACCTCCTTTAGATCAAAAGCAGATGACTTAACATTTGTTGATTGAATGAAACTTTCATAGTCTGAGAGAAAAAAAAAAAAAACTGCCAACATATGCTCAACAAAGTTATGCTTCAGAAACAAGAGACATAAATTTTTACTTTTCTTAATTTTTTCTAATGTTTTTTGTGTAACTGAAGATTGAACTCAGACTCTTGTACTTGTCAGGCAAGCACTTATTCTACTGAGCTATCTCTCTCTGACCCAAGAGACATAAATTTTTAAACTGACAAGAAAAATCTAAGGGAATTCTTCACCATTAAATGGCCCCTATAAAAGTCCTAAATGTGGAAGCTAAAGGATGACTACGATACTGGAAATATATGACAGATGCAGAGTTTGGTGGTGCACACCTGTAATTATAGCCATATAGAAGGCAGAGGTAAAAGGATTCCCAAATTGAAACCAAGTCTGAGCAACATATAAAGACCTTATCTCAAATAAGAAATAAAAAATAAAAAAGACTCTCTGGGTTTGGGCTTCTTTACCTCGACATGGCTAAGCGCACCAAAAAGGTTGGCATTGTCGGTAAATATGGGACTCGCTATGGTGCCTCCCTCCGGAAAATGGTGAAGAAGATTGAAATCAGCCAGCACGCCAAGTACACCTGCTCCTTCTGTGGCAAGACCAAGATGAAGAGGCGGGCCGTGGGGATCTGGCACTGTGGTTCCTGCATGAAAACCGTGGCTGGTGGCGCCTGGACCTACAATACCACTTCTGCGGTCACAGTCAAGTCAGCCATCAGACGACTGAAGGAATTGAAAGACCAGTAGAAGCTCTTCCTATTTGAGACATTCCTAGCCTATAATAAATGGGTTAATTTATGTAAAAAAATAAAAATAAAAAAAAAATAAAAAAGAGTTCAGGATTTAGCTAAGCATGAAGACCCTGGGTACAACGTCCAGTGTTGGGGGGAAAAAAGTGAAAGTTACAATAAAACTCACTGGTAAAGTAGACAAACATTGAAAATGGAAAAGAATCAAACCTTATCAGTGTAGAAAATCATCAAACCACAGAACTAAACAATAAGTGGAAGAAAACAAAGAATTTATAAAACAATAATAAATTGATAAAATGACACAAATAGTTAACCACAAACTTGACTGTATATGAATTACATTTTCTAATCAAAATCAGGTAGTTGAATAGATTTTTTAAACCATCTACCTTCTGCATATAATAAACTCAATCTATGGGTGAAGACATATACACTGAAAATGAATTGATGGAAAAAGATATTTCACATGGATGAAAACCAAAAGCAAGCAAAATAGCTACACATCTTTAGACAAAAGAGACTTTTAATTCAAAACTATGTAAAGAAACAAAGGTTATTCTATGATTATAAAAGAATTATTTCAACATGAAACAATAAATGTAAATCAAAACAACCCTGAGAGCCCATTTTACTCCAGAAAGGATGTCTATCATCATTAACTCAAACAACAACAACAAAAATGCCGCCAACATCATGGGAGACAGCAACTCTCTGACTTTGTTGGTCAGAATATAAACTAGTACAACTACTATGGAAATCAGTATGGACATCGCTCAAAACATGAGAAATAGAAATTCCATTTACTCAGCTACACCTCTTCTTGGTGTCTTTCCCTAAGAGTTAAAAACATTATGATACAGTGACACATGCACACCAATGTATATAGCAGCACAACTCACACCAAAATTTTAGAAATGGTTTAAGATTGTGCAACATGTATATGTACCAACTCCCTATGACGAAAGTATTCATTATGGGGACAATCTACTTTCTGGGGTTGCTGGCATCCAGAAGCTTTCTTTGTCTCAATAAATTCATCCTACTCTTAAAAAAATAAAACTCATTATGTATCACAAACATAATAATAATACTAATAAAAACAAAAACAAAAGATGTATAGACACACAATACTAGAGCACCTAATCACATAACACAAACACTATTAGATCTAAAGGAGAGCTAGATACCAATACAGTAATGGGTGGGGATCTCAACATATCTCTTTCATCAGTGGAGTCATTCAAGAAATGAACAACAACAACAAATGAAATATCAAGGAATAGACCTAACTGAACATTTATAGACCACCTCATCCATTAGTCAAAGAACACACATTCTTCTCATAAACGTACAGAATGATCAGTAGAATAGACCCTAGCCTAAGTCATAAAAAATCTCAATAAAATTCAATAAAATCAAAGTCATTATTATGTATTTTATTTTATCACCATAGACTAAGACAGGAAATCAATAACAACAATGCTTTGGAAATCACATAAATACCTAGAAACTAAACAATATGCAATTTAAATACCAGAGTCAATGAAGAAATGAGAAAAAATTTAAAATATCTTGAAGTAACAACAATGGAAATACAACACACCAAAACCTATGGAACATAGCAAAAGCAGTACTAGGAAGAAGGTTATAGCAATGAACTCCTACATTACAGAAAGTGGAGACTGAGACAGAGAAACAGAGATTCCAAATAACATAACAATGTAAATCAAGGAATCAGAAATGGAAAATCAAATTAGTTGATGGAAAGAAATAGCAAATATCAGAAGAGAAATAGAGATTAAGACAATGATAAAAAAATAATGAAAAGAAGAACTTTTAAAAAGTTGATAAATTTTAGCCAGCAGATAAACAGAGGACTCGATGTAATAAAATCAGAGATGGAAAAAGAGCACTACAACTGATACCACAGAAATACAAAAGATTATTTAGAAATTACTATGAATAATTATATACTAACAAATTTGAAAACCTAGAAGGAAAACGGGCTTCCAGATACATAAAACTTATGAAATGTATACCACAGTGACACAGAAATTTCAACAAATTAGGTACAGAAGAAAACAAATTTTACTTCAAAAAAAAAAATAAGTAAAATTGGGCTATGGAGGTAGCTCAGGGATCTAAGTGCCCGCCTGGCAAATGGAAGGACCCAGGTTTGATTACAGGTACTGCATTCCATGCTGGCTACCAAAACTTGGCATGGTGGTGCACACCTATAATCTTAGCACTGCGGAGGCTGAGACAGGAAGATCACTATGAGTCCAAGTTGCATAGTAAGTTCCTGTGTCAAACAAATAATATTAAAAAAATAAGTAAAATTGCAGGATACAAAATCAACACATATAAAACAGAATGTTTCTATACCAGTAACATATTTGAGGAAATAAACAAAAAATACAAACACATTCATTGCACAAAATATTCACAAAAGAGGCAACCAAAGATATGAAAGGTATCTACCATGAAAAATAGAAAACAATAAAAGAAATTGAAGAGGATACACACCAAAAATGTGAAGACACCCTTGTTCATAGATTTGAAGAATTAATACTGGCCATATTTTAATATTTTTCTAAGTAATTTACAATAGTATAATCAACATCAAAATACCAAGCACATTCTTCATCACCAAAAGAAAAGATATAGAACTACACAAGATCTACAATATCCAAGACAATTCTGAGGAAGAAGAACAAGGAAGGAGCCAACAAAATACCTGACTTCAGAACATCCCAGAAAACTATAATAACCAAAACAGAATACTACTGGCATAAAATCAGACTCATACACCATGTAGGAAAATAATCAAGAAATTTGACCATGTGTTTAAAGTCACCTGATTCTCAACAAAGGTGTCAAAAAACACATATCAGAGAAAGGACAGCCTCTTTAGTAAATGGTGGTGGAAGAATATGATGTACATATAAAGAAGAAAGTAGATCCTACCTGTCACCACATACAAGAATCCACTTAAAATAGGTAAATGATCTGAGTATAAAGCCTGAAACTGAAACAACTTTTTAGTAGTTTTCTTTTGAAAACAAAGGGGAAACTTTAGGACACTGGCATAGGAAAAGATTTGTTTTGTATGTCCCCAAAAGCACAGGCAACAAGAACAAACTTAGGCATACAGCACTATATTAAATTAAGAAGTTTCTGTACAACAAAGGTAACAGTGCACAAGAAGAGACAAAATACAGAATGAGAGAAATATTTGCAAACTATTCATTTGGCAAAAGTTTAATATTCAGAATACAAAGGGAACTCAACACAACAGCAAAAGACTTTGGTTAAAAATGAGCAAGACTGGGGCCAGGGAGACAGTTCAGTGGCATAAATGCCTGTCTGCAAAGTATAAAGTCCTGAGTTCAATCCCTGGCACCAAAAAAGAAAAAAAAAAAAAAAGCAGCAAGACTTGCATAGACATTTCCCATGGTAAGACAGACAAATGACCAACAAGTTTACCAAAAAATGTTCTAGATTTCTAATTATCAGGAAAGTATAAGTCAAAATTACACTAAGATTTTATCTCACTCTAATTAGGATGGCTAATATTAAAACACAAAAAATTGCAAACACAGGTGATGAGATGGTGAAAAGACAACTCTTACATATTGTTGGTGGAAAGGTAAATTAGCACAGCCACTCTGGAAAATGGTATGGAAGTTTCTCAAAGAACAAGAAATAGATCTACCGTACAAGCGACAATCCCACTCCTGGCTCTATGTGCACAAGTAAAGAAAACATTGTATCAAAAGAGACACGTGTACACCCATGTTTATTACAGCACTATCCATAATAGCCAAGATACAGAATCCACTGAGATTTCCATCAGTGTATGAATAGATTTTTAAAATGTGGTACATATACAC
This sequence comes from Ctenomys sociabilis, assembly GCA_004027165.1. Taxonomy (NCBI): domain Eukaryota; kingdom Metazoa; phylum Chordata; class Mammalia; order Rodentia; family Ctenomyidae; genus Ctenomys; species Ctenomys sociabilis. The sequence continues at coordinate 909 of PVKA01041305.1, read as the reverse complement.
AATAGAATATTGCTTAGCCATAAGAAGATGAAATTCTGTCATTTGTAGCAATATGGACTGTGTTAAGCAAAACAAACCAGGCACAGAAGAACAAATGCTACATGTCTTCATTCATTTGTGGAAGAAAAACTTTGATCACTTTACATAAAAGTGGTCACTACAGACTAGGAAGAGTAGGAGGGAAGAGATATAGAAAGAGGCTATGTAACATACTGAAACACAGCCTGATAAGAAAATTAATTCTAATGTTGTATAGTACAAGAAGGGTAACTAAGTTCCAAAACTATTATAGACTACATAGCATGACTCTGTTTCAAAAAAGAAAAATAAAATATTCTCAACATAACTAGTCACTAGACAATGCAAATTAAATCTTCATTGAAACACAGATTTGTCCCTTCTGAAGGAAAAATAAAAACATCAAATATTATTAGGGGTGTGGAGTAAACAGAACACTTGTGTGCTATTGGTAGAACACATGATCACTTTGGAAGAACATCAGTTTCTTTTAAAACTAAAGTAATATTACTCTACTGCCTAGCAATTTCATCTTTATCACCACAAAAGGGAAAAGGAATTACAATATCTCAAAAAGACAAATGTTCACAAGGCCTAAAAACTAGAAACAACCCAAGTGGCTATCAGTAGTATAATTGAAAAACTGGTTACTGTGCTAGAATACTGCTCAGCAATAAAGAAGGAATCAATTACTTCTACACACAGTGAGGAAGTCAGGATACATACATAGCGCAGTGGCAAAGCACCTGCCGGGGAAGTGCAAAGTCCTCAGTTCACTTCCCAGTCTCGAAACAAACAAATAAGCAAAAAAAAAAAAAAAAAAAAAAAAAAAAAAAAAAAAAAAAAAAAAAAAAAAAAAAAAAAAAAAAAAAAAAAAAAAAAAAAAAAAAA
>PVKA01041304.1:0-18172 GCA_004027165.1 Ctenomys sociabilis | reverse complement strand
AAAAAAAAAAAAAAAAAAAAAAAAAAAAAGAGTAGAAACTCATTCAATTGAGATGAAGAAAACAGTTCAAAGAATCCACAAATCAAAAAGTTGGTGCTTTGAAAGACTAAATAAAGTTGATAAGCCTCTGATGGGGAGGCTTCATGAGAGCGGAAGCAGAGCAACCTAGAGAGCAGATCCTGGCAGAATCTCACATCGCGTGACACCAGTGCTGCATACAGGAGGAGCTCAGTGCTCAGAGAGATGGCTCTAGATTAGAATTGTTTGCCAACTAGCCATCAGCTGGCTGGTTCAGTACCATAGAACATTTTTCTTCCTCTCACACCCTTCATGAGAGCCAAAGCAAGGCATTTGAGTCCCCATCAGCCAACCTCATCAAAAAGAGGAAAGGAAACATTCAAATACAAGCAATAAGGAATGAAGAGGGGGAAATCACTACAGACCCAGTGGAAATTCAGAAGATTGTCAATAGCTACTTTGAGAATCTTTACACTCACAGTATAGAAGACACAGAAGAAATGGACAGATTCCTTGAAAGGCACAAATTAACAAAACTAAATCAAGAAGGTAGAACTACTCTCAATAACCCAATGACAGCCAGAAAGATATGAAACATAATAAAAAGGCTTCCGAAAAAGAAAAGTCCAGGTCCTGATGGATTCACAGCTGAATTCTACAAGAAATGTAAAGAAGATATAATCCTTACACTCCTCAAACTCTTCAATGAAATTGAAAAGGAAGCAGTCCTCCCAAAATCATTTCTGGAGGCAAGTATAATACTGATTCAAAAACCAGGGAAAGACACACTAAAAAGGAGAACTACAGGCCAATCTCCCTCATGAACATAGACACAAAAATACACAATAGCATTCTAGCAAATAGAATACAACAAATCATCAAGAAGATCATACACCACGACTAGGTAGGATTCATCCCAGGGATGCAAGGATGGTTCAATATTCGAAAATGTATAAATGCAATACACTATATTAATAGACTAAAATCTAAAAACCGCATGATCATCTCAATTGATGCAGAGAAAGCTTTTGATAAAGTGCAACAATCATTCGTGTTCAAAGTCCTACAGAAAATTGGAATAGATGGGCTCTCCCTTAACTTGATAAAAGCCATCTATTACAACCCAAAAGCTAATATAATCCTAAATGGGGAAAAACTAAAATCTTTTACTCTTAAATCAGGTACAAGACAAGGATGTCCTCTATCACCCCTCCTATTCAATACAGTTTTGGAATCAAAAGCAACAGCCATTAGAAAATAAGGAGAAATAAAAGGAATAAAAATAGGTAAAGAAGAAGTTAAATTATCACTCTTTGCAGATGACATGATACTTTACTTGGAAGACCCCAAAAATTCCACCAAAAAAACTACTAGAACTGATACAGAAATTTAGTAGCATAGCAGGTTACAAACTCAATACTCAAAAGTCAATAGCATTCCTCTACACAGATAACAAGCACACTGAAAGGGAAACAATAGAAATAATACCTTTTGCAATAGGACTGCGGAAAATAAAATACCTTGGGATTCACTTAACCAAGAAAGCCAAAGATCTTTTCACAGAAAATTATAACATCCTAAGAAAAGAGGTTATAGAGAATTTCAGAGAATGGAAAGATATTCCATGCTCCTGGATAGGAAGAACCAATATCGTGAAGATGGCCATACTCCCAAAATTGCTGTACAGATTTAATGCAATCCCTATCAGACTGGCATCAACATACCTCCCAGACCTAGAGAAATCGTTCCTAAAATTTATTTGGAACCACAAAAGACCTAGAATAGCAAAGGCAATCTTGGCCAATGAAGACAAGGCAAGAGGCAACACAATTCCTGACTTGAAATTATACTACAAAGCCACTGTGATAAAATCAACATGGTATTGGCAACAAAATAGACCTGAGGATCAGTAGAATAGACTAGAAGACTCAGAGGCATCTACAAACACACTCAGCCATCTGATCTTCGACAAAGGGGCCAAACATACTCACTGGAAGAAAGATAGCCTCTTTAACAAATTGTGCTGGAAAACCTGGCTTTCTGCATGCCGAAAACAAAAACTTGACCCACCTCTATCACCATACACTAAGCTAAAGTCAAAGTGGTTTAAAGATCTAAATATTAAAACAGAAACACTCAATGTCCTGGAAGAGAAAGTAGGAGGAACTCTTGAAGACATACGGGTAGGTAAAGAGTTCATGAACAAACATATATTTGCATGGGAAACACTTGTATCAACAACTGGGATCAACACTTCTTGAGGAGTTTCAGCCTGTCAAAAGAAATAGTCAACAGAGTGAAGAGACAACCCACAAACTTTGAAAAAATCCTAACTAATAAGCAATCAGACAAAAGTCTGCTGTCTAGAGTATATAAAGAACTAAGATATAATGGGGCCCTCAAATTTAAAGACCCAATTCAGAAATGGGTATCTGAGATAAACACTTCTCAGAGGACAAAATTAATGAAGCAAAGAAATATATGAAAAAATGCTCCACATCGCTAGCTATCCTGTGAAATGCAAATAAAAACAACACTGAGATGCCATCTCACTCCAGAGGGAATGGCTATCATAAGGAAATCAACCAACAACAAATGTTGGAGAGGTTTTGGGGAAAAGGGAACACTTCTCCACTGCTGGTGGCAATGTAGGCTGGTACAACCATTGTGGAGATCAGTGTGGAGACTCCTCAAAAGAGTAGGACTGGAAATCCCATTCAAGCCGGCTATCCCTCTACTGGGAATTTTCCCAGAGGAACTGAAAATATTATATCTTAGTGATATATGTGTACCTATGTTTATAGCAGCACAATGTGTGATAGCAAAATCTTGGAAACAACCAAGATGTCCGTCACGTGAGGAATGGTTGAAAAGTTGTGGTACTTCTATATAATGGAGTATTACTCAGCTATTAAGAATGATACGCTTGAAGCATTTATATTGAAGTGCATGCCACTTGAACATATACTCATAAGTGAAATAAACCAGACACATATTCACAAATATCGTGTAGTCTCCTTAGTTTAAGAAGTCAAAAGAAGAAATATAAATAGAAATGTAAAACAACAACTAAAGACAATTGAGTCAGATAGTTAGGGCAATGTGAATGGCATATGGTGCAGGGTACTAATCAGCTTTTCTTCTGGATGGTTAACAACCTAAGTTCACAGATCAAAGTGGGAGAAATAGAAGAGCTGCAAGGCCAGCCAACATTTTGGCCCTAGCCTTTCAAGGTCAGCGAAGACTCAGGACATAGGAGAACCTGTGCTACAACATCATGAAACTCAGGTGAGCTCCAAATTTTCTGAACAAGGAGATTATGGAGCCACAGAGGAAAGAGATCGAAGTTCTATAGTGTGCCTGGGGAGAGTCACATGGAGAGAAATCTTTCTCTCAGGCTCTCACAGAGAGCAAACTCATCAAGCATTGGCCATGACTCATCCACATGGATGACACAGACAAAGGATCTACAGAGTAAGGTGCAGGATTACAAGATAAACCCTGAGGGGACTTCACTAACCTCATCAGAAACAAAATCTACATCTTTTGGTGTATAGGTCTTGATCTATTCGGTCTTAACCATCCAGGAGAAAAGTATAAAAATGAGGTATATAATGTGGGACATAATAATAAGTTGAGCTGTAAACAGCTATAGTCAACAACTTCTTCAGATAACTCACTATTATTGTGGAATGTTGGACTGTGTCGGATTGTGGCACCATGTTCAGGCACCTAAATTGGTTTAATGACAATGGAGTACCCATCTTTGACAGGTCTAGAGAATAAAAGGGGTATACAAAGGAAGAATCATGATGTGTGTGTATAAGCAGTACAGTTAGGATAAATATGCTCTGCTTCTGCATAATTCTATGAGAAGCAAGATTTGCACTAATAGTGGTTGGACAAGATATTATGTAGGAAAATCACAAGGTAGAAAGTATTAATTATTGGATCTTTGATATAATTCAGGTATTAAAAAATTATATAAGTAAACAGCTACACTTTCTTCATTCACTGATTAGAGACATCTACTATAATAATGTCCTAAGTATATCATGTATACACCTTGTACGATACCAAAACATTATGAAGGCAGTTTGCAGTGTATTAATTTATTGAATCTGACTTATTAATTTGTCTTGAAACTGTCTCATTGCTATTTGTTCTTCTATAAATTATATACAAAAAGAAGTAGCCCATTCACCACCCCTGCTCCTGGTGGCTTGCTGGTGGCTTTTGATATCATAAAATAGTGATGTGACCCATTTAGAGCTTTCAGTGATAAGAAACAATCTACTACAGCACTCACACCTCATGTTCACCAGTTATAGAAGCATCATCCCAACCCACCATTATGTGTTGCTCTACCTGTGCCTGTGTTCAGATTTCCCCTTTGAACAAATTCCCAAGTCCGTTTTTGTTTTTTGTTTTTTTTTTTTTTTTTTTTGGTCTTTTTGAGACAGGGTTTCACTATGCAGTTCAGGCTGGTCTTGAACTCACAAAAATCCTCTTGCCTTGGCCTCCCGAGTGCCAAGTCTTTTTTAAAAAGTGCATTTAGTACAGGGTCTACAGTGTCTCACTATACTGATCAGACTCGTAGTGATCCTTTCTGTTTTTAGCCTTCCAAAGCACTGGGATTACAGGTCTGCACCCCCCAGCCCCAAAGTCATTTGTTGTCTCAGCATGCCCCAGGGGCAGGGCCAGCATGGCAGGCCAGGAATCGATCTCCCAGCCCCTGCATCTGCCTAAACTGGTGCTTTAATCCACTGAGCTAAAGATAGCCAGCCCTAGGACCCACGTCTTGACCTCGTCACTCACTCCACTTCATCTGGGAGGCCTTGTCCTAACTACATCTGCCTATACCTGATCATATTTTGAAGTACTGAGAGTTATGAGTGTTGGAGACACAGGGCTCAACACATGACAGAACAAGTGTCTTAGTTACTCTTCTCTTGTTCCTGGGACAAAATATACAACCCCCAAAGTGAAGGAAGGAAAGATTTATTTGGCTCACAGTTAGTGGAGGTTTCAATCCATATTTAGCTGGCTGCACAAGGTGCAGAGCAGCCTTTCATGGTGGTGGGGAAGAACAAAAGAGCATGACAAACAAAAGATCAAAGAGAGAAGCAGCAGCTCCTGCAGCTAGCTAGCCTCTCTCCCCTCCTTACACTGTAATGCAGATGACCTGCTCCAGGTTGGCTGTAGCACCCCCCCCCACACACACACACAATAATCAATCACAGACTCCAGAAGCTGCCCTATGACTGCATGAAGCTTTGGCGGGACACCTAGACAAAAACCATTTCAGCAGATAATGAAGGAAGTAGCTCTGGGTGTCTAGCACTCTTGTTTATTTAACAACACGCTGGTGCTAGCCAGAAGCCTCTAAGTCACAACATATCTCAATGCATGTGACAGCCTTGATTTTCGCCATTTCATGGTGGACCCTGCTATTAAAGCAATGGCAGATGTAACCCTTCAGAACATCTTCCAGCTGTTCTGGAGCCACCTGTCAAGGTAGTGGGTGTTTAAAAGGTTATGCTTACAAATAACCACCTCCCTACTATACTCCTTAAAAATAGAAGTTGGATGATAAATGATAAGTACTCTCTAGAATTCATGGCATCCAATAATAGGTGACTGCAATGTTTGGAGTGAGAGATATGATAAATTCTGTGGATGTAAATAAGACAAATATATTGTCATCAAGCTTACCATACAAATTGTTTAAAAATACAGTATTCCAGAAAATCTAACCCCAGCATATGGGAACTGGCCTCAAGGTGTGGTGAAGAAAGGCAGACTTGTCCAGGATCATAGAATGCGATTCATGGGACTCAGTGACAGAAGTGTGGTCTTGGGTGAATGTTTGTGATTTGAGTCAAAAGGAGAGGGCTAAAAGTTGTCAGGAAAAAAAGTGACTTCCACCAAGTCAGAATGTGCCTGGCTTACCCCGAGCTCAGATTAAAGTCAGCAACATTTCTGGCACCAGCGTCTGGTTGTAAAGCTCCACATACTGCTCAAAAGGTTTTGAGCATTTATGGTATGCTGGGAGACTATGGGGCAACAGATTGGAGTTCTCAGGATGACCACAGTGGTCATGCTTCAAAACGCCTGTAGTAATGTCAAGTTGAATCCAGCATATTTCTAGAAGACACTTGAATGTTTTTACTCCAAGTGGTCTAAATATTAGGGCTGTCTTTAGAGGTGTGGCATCCAATCCACCATGTCCAGAAAGATTGAGAAGCACAGTGCAAGGCTGGACATTGAGAGCTGCTGAGGTGCACGTGTGGTCTCCCCCTGCCCCCTAGGAGGTGCCATTCACAAACATTCCCTATGAAGCTCGTTCCACACACAACCAGACACACAGGCTCAGTGCTCTCGTCCTTGCAGTGCCAGCTCGACAAAAGCTGCATCCCTACCAGGACCCACTTCCCCCACTCCCACGATGCCTTCTTAGTCTCTGTGGTCACGACACTCCACACCTGAAGCTCCCATTTCACGCCCCAGTACTGTGACTACCAGTCACCAACAGTGTCACTTCCCATTTCTCACTTGCTTACACTATAAAATACCTTGAGTCTTTTACAGCTCAGCATATTAATATGGTCTTACTTTTTATATCTCAGTTTTATGCTTTTCTGTTGGATGGTCAAGGCCAAAATAAAGCAAGACCTATATAATAAGAAATGTAACTTTTGTATCTGACAAGATCAGTGAAATCCCCTCAGGATTTACCCTGAAACCCTGTACCACAGTTTGTAGATCTTTTGTCATTGTCAGCCATGTGGATGAGTCAGAGCCGTTGCTTGACCAATTTGCTCTGTGAAAGACTAAGAGAATGTTTTCTGTCCATGTGACTCTCCTTAGGCACACTCTACATCATCGATCACTTTCCCCTGTGGCTCCATAATCTCCTTGATCAGAAAAGTTGGAACACAACTTACATAATGTTACAGTATAAGTTCTCCTATGTCCTGAGTCTTCACTGACCTTGAATGACTAGAGCCAAAATGTTGACTGTCCTTGCAGCCCTTCTTTTTCTCTAAGTTTTGGTCTGCATACTTAAGTTGATAACCTTCCAGAAGAGAAGCTTAATGATATTATTACCCTACAACATAGGCAGTTGAGCTTAATCTCACTGTCTGTCCAAATATCAAACATCTTAGACATAACATGGATCAGGTATTTTCCATCAGGTATTGATATGTTAAACTTGAAATCCCTACAGAATGTGAAGGAAAAAAAAAAAAACCATTGCCACTCCTAAGGATAACCCACTACTATTATGGACTACTGGATTACATTAGATTATTTTGCTGAGTTCACTTACCTACAATATTTAAATGGCAATGGAATACCCATCTCTGACAAAACTAAACAAAAAAGGGGGATACAAATGAGGGACTATTTTGTTTCTGTATATAAAAAATAGTTAGGATAGATATACAGCTACTTTCTCTTAATTCAATGAGAAGAAAGATTTGTAGTAATAGTGTTTGGACAGGATATCATATCTGCATCTTGTCCTATGAATACAATAATATGCAAAGTATTAATTATAGAAACTGTCCTACTAATCGGTTTTGAAACTGTCTCATTGCTATTTGTTTCTCAATAAAATTAATAAAAGAAAAAGAAGTATAAAATACCAGCACTGACACAGGCTTATTTCCCCAAATTAGTATAGTTACTCCTTTGGCATCTCTTCTCCCATTTATCTCTATCCTAATACATGTGAGCCCCTCATTTCATAGTCCTGAGGATACCCCCGAGGAAGGGAGGACAAAGCATTACTTCTACCACAGTCTTCTTCTGGAAACACAGGCTGGTCAGGTCTCTCTGCTCCACGGTTTCCAGGGTCTCCCAACTTGTCTCCAGGACAAATGCTGTATGTGTAGCACAGATCCACCAGACTTTTTTTTTTCATGGCAAGATTTTTTTTTTTTTTTTTTTTTTTTTTTTTTTTGTAGAACCAGAGATGGAACTTAGGCCTCTTGCGCTTACCAGGGAAGCACTGAGCCATATGCCCGGCCCCAGAAATATATTTATTGAGGGTCAGAAAGCTCCTACTTGTGAAGGACAGGAGACACCTAGGAATTGGGTTGCTAGAGAACTCCACTTCTCAGGAGAAGTTTTATAGAGCATAACAATGAATTATAACATGGGTTATGGCTATCAACAACCAATAAGATTATAATCATGGCTACTTAGGTAATAGTGATTCAGTAGGGAAGCAAGTCTCATAGTGAGTGGGTATGGAAAGAACAAAGAACTTCCTGGTACATGATGGATCCAGGGGTCTTGGTTCCTACTGAGGTGATTCATCTCGATCTGGATTTTATTAGACTAGATGTTATCAATTATCTCATCCCTTGAGAAGTATGTGGATCTTGTCTCTTGGGGTTTTGTTGTTGATTTTTGAGACAGAGTCTCACTATGTAGTTCAAGCTATCCTTAAACTCACTAGATAGCCCAGGCTAGCATTAAACTCATGGCAAACCTCCTGCCTCAGCCTAAATACTGGGATTACAGGCATGTGCCACCATGCCTGGCTGTTGTTGTTTTGAGGCTTAGCATCAGCCTGACACATCTCTGGCCATTATTAGTGTGTTTTCTTTCACTCTTTGTCTTGACTCTTTCTCGTGAGCCCAACTCTATCTGACTGCCTACAATGTTCCTACCTACTCAGCTATCCATAATACCACTACCAAGAGGCAGGAGAGGGAAGGGAAAGGAAAGGGAGAAGGAGAGAAGAGGAGGAGAGAGGAGAGGAGAAGAGGAGAGGAGAGGACGGAGTGGGTAGAGAGCAGGCAGGAAGAGTGGGTGTTATAGCTCATGCCTATAATCCTAGCACTCAGTAGGATCATCAAGAGTTGAGGTCTAGGATACACAGTAAGTTCTTGTAGGATAGGCTTGTCATCGGATATTGGATGCTATTTAGAAAACTCAGTTCCCACTACCTAATGAAATATTCTTTTGCTTTTTTTTAATAGCACAAGATATTAGCTAAATTCTTCTGGTCATAGAGAAAAAAGACCTAAGAATAGCAGGTAAATTTTAAGAAGGAGAGGCTGTGTGGATGAGTGGGTAGATGGCTTTTTTTTTTTTTTTTTTGAGACAGGGTCTTGCTCTGTAGTTCAGCCAGGCTTGAACTCACTATGTAGCTCACCTGGTTTCAAACTTGTGGCATTCCTCCTGCCTCAGCTTCACAAGTGCTGGGATTTCAGGCATGTACCACCAGATTCAGCTCCTAAGTGTTCTTTTGAGATGTTTTTCTGATGTGTCTCAGGGGAGTTACATTTAAACTCTGGTCATTGTTTGTTAACCATTAGGATGGTTTTCGCACATTCACAATGGGGTATGCATACATAATGTACCATTGGTAGTTCAAACTGCCAGGAATGTGTTAATCAGGCAAGAAAACAGTATGGTATTTTCAGATGGATGTTGGAAAAACTCTTCAAATGTTTCCAGACTGATTTAGGAGAAACTGTATAAGAGGACTTATCCTTTCCTTAAATAAACTGTTAGAGCTAACAGATGCTATAACTATAGGCAAAGAGGACCACGGTTTTTCAAAACTTTACATACAAAGGCTACTAGGATTTCTAAATATTATTAAGTATCAGGTGCCAAATCTGTTCAATAAGGACCACAGCATTCACACACTGAGTAACAGGCTCCTCCTTCGTGTGTGCGCACATGTATACATATACGCATGCATATACTGGGGAGTAAACCAAATGCCTTCACACTGACCTAATCCCCAGTCCTTTTTAAGTTTTGATTTTTGACATGGAGTCTCACTAAGTCACCCAGGCTGAGATTAAAATTGTAATCCTTCTGCTCTGGGCTGCCTGAGTGCTAGAATATAGGCAGGTACCACCACACCTAGCTTAGCCTCCTTCTTTTATAATATTCTTGGTGTCTGCTAATTTCTTGTTGTGGTTTGGAGTTTGGATACTAAATGTCCCCTAAAGGCCATGTGTTGAGGGCTTGGTCAGCAGCCCGTGGTGTTGCTAGAAGGCAGTAGAGCCTTTAAGAGGTAGGGCCTATAGGAAGGAAGCCCTGTCCTGGGGGCCCTGCTCTTCAAGGAATACTGGGATCCCGGTCCCTCACATCTCCTTCTCCTTGATTTCCAGTCAACCTAAGGTGAGCATCTTTGCTCTACCGTGTGCTCCCCACCATGGTGTGCCTCACCAAAGGCCCCAAGCCAATGAAGCCAAGTGATCATGGATGGCAATCTCTGACATCATGAACCCAAATGTCCATCTTCTTTCTAAGTTGATGATTTCAAGTATCCTGTCTCAAATAGAAAGCCTCTCCTCTAGATCCTAACTTTCATTATACTAATCTTTTGAACACATTTTCTCAAAGAGGTTTTATCTGATGATTCAAGAAAAATTTTCTATGGTAAAAAAATTCACGTCAGCTCATAGGTATTTTCCTTCCATAATCCTGACTTCAGCAAGGGAAGATACAGAGTCCCTTTGTTATAAGACTAATTTAATTTTAGGCTCCAGAAAAGTCAGAGTCTCCCAGTTGTTGAGGATCACTCTGTATAATATTTGGAGAAAGTCATTTGATAACCAAATTGTGACCATGGCTTGTCCAAGGCCTAGTGCCTTGCCCTCACGCTGGCCTTGATCACAGATGAGTCCTCAAAGGTCCTGTGAAGCTGTGATGTGCTGGGGCAAGATTGCACCAGCAGAAGCCTTCCTTGTGCCCTGAGAAGCCAGTAGTTATAAAATAGAGTTTCACCTTGGGAAAAAACAAACTCCTCCAGTGGCCATCTCTCCCTGTGGTCTTCATGAACATAAACATCCTCACTGACCTCTGAGTCATCTGATAATCCCTCCAATTACTGGACTCACCCAATAAATAGTTGCTAGCTCAGAGTGCCGTTATCTTTGGCCATCCTGAGGCACCGACCTCCCAGCTCCCAGCTTTGCACCACTAAATTCATTTATCTCTTACTTCATCCTTTCTTCATACTCCTCATGCAGGCTACTGGTGATCTACTTCAGACCAAACCAGACTTCTCCAAATTTAGGCAAAAATATTCCAATTATTCAAATAAATTTCGGAAGTGTCTTCCTAGGGTCAGGTAGGGGACACAGAACACTTCACTGAGCAATGTATTTGCATGACTGAGATACATTCCTGTCCCTTTTCAAATTGCTACATAAGTTCTTTCCTCTCTCTCTCTTTTAAAATAATTTTTGGTACTGAGGATCAAACTCAACCTTGTGCTTTCCAGGCAGGCATTTATGCCACTGAGCTATCTTGGCTTCCATTCCTACATAATCTATCATGTATTAAAAAAAATCTCTCCCAGAAACAAAGAATCATAAGAAGAATTTCCAAGGCTGACCCTGCCTCCATATGCTAACCCTACTAAATGTAAATCTCTGAGAATTAATTATTTCATTTTTAAAGACAGGGTCTCATTATGAAGTTCATACTGGCCTTGAATTTGTGGAAACATTCCTGCCTCAGCCTCCTAAATCCTGGGATTGCAGGCCTGTGCCATCATGCCCAGGCAAAATTTTTAAATTTAAATAATGTTACAAGTTGGCCCCTTATAGTCTTTATGCATGCAAGAACCTCTGCATGGAGTAACTGTAAGAGTGAATGAGAGGTGAACATGTAACTCAGTGGTAGAGCACTTATCTGGAATGCATGAGGCCCTCGGTTCCATTTGTGGCATCCTATTCCCCCACAAGAAAAGGGAACTAAAGGGAAAGGGTGAATGAAAGAATCCTACCAAGCAGTGCCAGGTGAGATTTGACATTGGGGATTTAATACCTTGGAGAATGGGACTGTAAAAAGTGGTGGGGTCATTAACACTCTTGCTTTTATAATTCCAACTCTCTCCTACATCATCTGCAGTCAGGCTGGTTGCATCAGTGTGTTGATGCTTTCTTCTACCTCTGAGAGCTTCTTCAGTATTTGGTTGACCTTCACCTCATCAAATTCCAAGCACGGAAATTCAGATTCCTGTCCGTATTTCCCAGATTCCAGCTCCACTATGAAAACAGGGGTGTGCTGCCATCAGCTCTCCAGCTCAGGCCACCAAGTCCATTCTCTGACCAGCTCTGGCTCACAAGACTCTCTTGTATTTTTGTCTTGTGGCTTTTCCAGAATTTGGAAATAACAGCAGCTTGGTCAGATGTGACCCCACCTTGTTTTTTGGTTTGAGCAGTGAAAAATATCTCCAACTTGTTGAAATCCTCGTCTGTAGATGCAGTCGACTTAAGAATCCCTCTCATTTTCACCAGATATGCATGGAACTCCTTAGACAACACCTCTGGATAAAGCTGGCTCCACAGCAGCTCCTCCGTGCTGCCTGGGTGTCCATGGGAAGTGTCCTGGGCCAGGCCACTCAGCAGCCTGCGCAGGGACTTGCCCCTCTCGAGCCCACCCGCCATGGCCTCTGATGCACCAGTCTTGGAGTTTCTCTTCCTACAGGCTATGCCAGCATCACCTCCTCCTCCTCCTCCTCCTCTTCCTCCTCTCCCTTCCCTCCTCCCTCTCCCCTCCTCCCCCTTACCACTTGCACTGCAGCCAAATGGAACTATTGGTTTCATTATTTTAAAATGCGCCATTACTCCAATGGCAGAAACCAAATCCTACCCAGTCATTCCAGTAAGGATTTATCTTCTTCTGTTCTATGTTTTGCTAAGGCTTAGCATATCACAACTCTATTTGTGTACCAAGTCTCTGTCATTAGCTGGTGACTCCTGCCAGGGCTATACTTGTCTGATTCCTTCTAACAGGCATCGCACTTGGTAGACCCCTAATCAGGCTCAGAGTCAATGAGACACCAAAGCTATCACTACATGAGAAAGGGTGAGCTTGAGTGTCACGTGGCCCTCTTTGCCTATGGCGGCCTTTGCTTACTGTCCTTGATTTCTCCTCTGCTCATATCCCCGCAATAGGAGCTAGCTTCCAAGTGTGTGTGGTGCCCTCTACCTGTTTTTGGAGTTGGAGGCAGTGGGGGAAAGGGCAAGAGACTCCCACTGTGGCTTCCTAGTGTTCTTTCCTGGTCTTCAATCTTATGAGAAGGCTTTCTATGTTAGGATCCATCAAGTACACATGTCCAGCTTAGGTTCTCCTCTATGTCAATGTAGGCTGTTATTCAGAGCAGAGGACTGTCTCTTGCTATGGATTTTTTTTTTTTCTTTTCATAACTTTCCATATCAACCCAACACATCACCATGACTGATTTTTTCTTTTGGAGGTGATAACTACCTCAGACAAAGAGCTGCTGGAAACACAGCCATCATTATTTTCCCCCAAATACTGGATTTGTGATGAAAATTAAATTTTTTTCTTCACTGTGCATCAAATAGCATCACACATGACCTCTACGTGGCTGCTCATACAAGCAGACAAAGCTGGACAGCTCTCCACATGGGCTGCACCCCCAACTCAGACTAAGGCCCTGACTGAGATTTATTTAGTATAATATTACTGATGGATGAGACTCATGATTGTAGAGAAATCTGAAGTATCCATCAGTCTAAAATAATTAGACAAAAACTTAAGGCTTGGGGGCACTTAGAAGATGTCTGGTTGTTTGTCACTAATTTGGTACCCATAGCCTGGTGAGCTACCACGTCACTTAGAGGGAGTTACTTAACCTCTCTAAGCCTCAGTCATTGGATCCATTCACAGAATTATGTTGGGAGTCAAATAAGAATGCTCACAAAACCTGCCAGCCTTGGGCCTAGCACACTTCCCAGGCAGTAGCTCTTAGGGTTAAGGTTGTAGGAATAGACAAGTGTCTTTTCTCTTTGGTGTTCCCTTTTTCCTTTTCACAGCTGTCATCCAGTGTCATCTGACAAAAAGAATGGGTGGCTTCACAACCATTAAATACACCAAGAGTCAAACAACAGCTCTTCTTGGAGGGGAAGATTTATGTTGTTTCTCAGAGAATCAGTTAGCTATAGTATAGAATGAAGTATTTGTTTTCCTAATACTTTATTAATAAAGCTGGTGACAAATATGCAAGCTTTCAAATATTCCAATTCATTGTTATAAGTGGCTCTTTATCAAATGGAAACATCTGTGATGAAAGAACTTTGACTCAGAGCTTGTCATAATGACAGTAGTATCTGTCAGCCCTACAGTCTCTTTCTTTCTTCCTTCCTTCCTTCCTTCCTTCCTTCCTTCCTTCCTTCCTTCCTTCCTTTCTTTCTTCTCTCTCTCTCTCTCTCTCTCTCTCTCTCTCTCTCTCTCTCTCTCTCTCTTTCGGCACTGGGGATCAAACTCAGGATCTTGCACTTCCCAGACAGGAACTTGTCCCTCTGAAATATCTCCCCAGCCCCTCAATTTCTTTCTGTACTTGCATATATTTGACGTGCTCAGCAGTGAATTAGAGAGGGAAGAATTTCTGATAACAAAAATAAAACAGTGAGTAAAAGATGGGCCTTATCAGACCCAGTGCAGTTTGGCCAGTGAGTGAGTGAGAGCGAGCACCAGGCCCGCCATGCCAGAGGAACATTTCCCAGCGATCCTTGGTCTCACCTCGCGGCCCCAGACCCAGCGCAGCTCGGCCTGTGAGTGAGGTCTCCAGGCACACCACACCAGAGGGACCTTTGCCAACCTTCTCTGGTTCTGGCACACGGCCCCAGATCCAACACAGCTTGGCTGACCCAGCACAGCCTACCCAGTGAATAAGAATATTCACTATCATTTTGGGAGCCCAGAAAGCTCACCAAAGCCCAGGTCCCCCACCTAGAGAGTAATCTGCCTGAGACACGAGAGCTAACTCCAGAAACTTTCTGCATCCTCGCCCCAAAGCCAACCAAGATAGTGGGAATTTTCACTATTCATTCTGCATCCCAGTTAGGTTCCTGTTCACCTGACAAGGGACCAAGAGAGGGGAACCATAGGAGCTGCAGCAAAAAGTAACTGAACACAACAGCTAGATCCAGGCCAGGCATAACTGAATAATCTCAAACTTAATAGACTGGCACCAGAATCTTATTACACACTAAGGTTATAGCTGCACTAAAGCTCTACACCAAAGGTCAGAGGCCAATGTTTTACAAAATGACAAAGACAATGAGAAAAATGCAATCTCAGACCTCGAGTCCACCAGTAAGTGCAGAGGACACTAGCTCAGCTGAAAGGAATGAATTAATAGATACAGAAGAAAAGGAACAACAGCAGAAAGGTATAAAAGAATTCTGACAAGAATAAATTTCTGAAATAAAAAAAAGAAATATCTGAATATATAGCATCTGAAATAAAGAATCAAATGCAGAAACATCAGAGGGAAAAGCAATGCCCACCCAGAACAAGTGCAGAGGGCACTACTCTAGCTGAAACGTATGAAGTAAGAGAGTCTGGAGTAAAGAAACAACAGCAGAAAGGTCATGAGAAACTCAAAGCAGAAATAATTTCTGAAATAAAAAAAAAAGATTCTTTGTAAAGAAAGAATTATTCGAAATCATAGAATCTGCAATACAGAAACAAGTCCGGAAATATACAGAGGAAACCCAACTTGGGAGAAACTCTGCAGAAAAAGAATTAATAACTACCTCTTAAGAAGACATGGATAAAAAATAGAGGAGATCAGAAATATGATGGATTCCTTGAATGAGCAATACAGAAAAGAAATAGAATGCATGAAGCAGAACCAAAAAGATAGAGAAGAACTAAAAATATCAATCACAAGTCTACAAAACCATTTGAGTGAAAGCAAAGACAGAGTTCAGATCTTGAAGACTCGCTGGTGCAGCTAGTGAAAAGGCGAGAAAGGGTCTCTTAAAAACAATGAGAATGCAAGAAAAAGTAATCCATCACCTGCAAGATGATGCCAGGATGTGAGATCAATTGGTGTCAATGAGAATGAAGGTGTCAACACAAATGACATAAAGAATTTGGGGAGATGTAATCATAGAAAACTTCCTAAATATGAGGAAACAATCCAACATTCAGCTCACCGAAGCATACAGAACAACAAATAACTTCAACCCAAGTAAAAACACACTGAGATGTACAATAGTCATGATCCCAGAAATCCAACACAAAAATAATATACTGAAAGCTACTAGAGAGAAGAAGCAGATCACAATCAAAGGAAAACCCATCAGAATTACAGCCGACTTCTCTACACAAACAATGAAGGCAAGGAGAGCATGGAGCAGAGTTCTTCAAGTCCTGCACAAAAACAAATTCCAGCCCAGACTATTATACCCTGCAAAACTCTCTTTCAAGTTTGATGGAGAAGTGAAATACTTCCATGACAAAAAACAACTAAAGAATTTTATGATGACAAAGCCATCCTTTCACAGGCTACTGAAAGATGTTCTAGAGAGAGACCACAATGAGCAGAACTCCATGAATGAGAATGGAAGAAACCTACTAAACAGGACAGACAATTAAACACAGGATACAAAGGATTAAACAACAGCAGGTAAATATCATGACAAACATAAGTCAACACATATCAATCATAACCATCAATGTAAATGGACTCAATTCACTAATTAAGAAAAATAGACTGGCACAGTGGATTCGGAAACAAAATCCAACAATATTCTGTATACAAGAAACACACTTAATTCAAAAGAACATTCATAGGCTTAAAGTCAAAGGATAGAAAACAATACTACATGCCCCAGCACCTCAGAAAAAAGCAAGAGTAGCAATTCTGTTCTCAGAAAGTCTCAACTTCAAACCAAGAAGGATCAAACAACACAAAGAAGGCCACAATATATTGGTCAGGGCAAAAATTCAAGAGGAAGAGGTAACATTGATAAATATCTATGCTCCCAACACAGGAAAACCCAACTATGTAAGACAAATCTTAATGGACATGAAAAACCTAATATCTAAGAACACAATCTTAACAGGAGATCTTAACACACCCTTATCTCAAAAAGATAGATCAACCAGACAAAAAATTAGCAAGAAAACAACAAAACTGAACCAGACCTTGGAACAAATGGACCTGGTGAACATATACAGGGTGTTCCACCGAACCACAGCTGAATACACATTTTTTTCAGCTGCACGTGGGTCACTTTCCAAAACAGACCACATACTAGTCCAGAGGTCATGCCTAAGTATATGCAAGAAACACAAATTATCCCATGAATACTATCTGACCACAGTGCAATGAAACTTGAACTAAATGACAAAAGAAACCAGAAAAACCTCTAAATTCATGGAAATTAAAAAACGCCCTACTCAGATATCAATGGGTCACAGAAGAAATTAAACAAGAAATTCAACAATATCTAAAATTCAATGAAAATTCAAGCCCAACTTAACGGAATCTATGGGATGTGATGAAAGCAGTTCTTACAGGGAAAATCATAGCTATGAACTCACACACTAGGAAAACAGAACAGGAACAAAAACACATCCTAATGTTGCATCTCCGACAACTAGAAAAAGAAGAGCACACAAAACACAGAGCGCAATGACAAGAAGAAATCATAAAGATTAGAGCAGAAATTAATTCAAGTGAGATGAAGAAAACAGTTCAAAGAATGCACAAATCAAAAAGTTAGTGCTTTGAAAGACTAAATAAAGTAGATGAGCCTCTAGCCAACCTCACCTAAAATAAAAAAGAAAAAATTCAAGTACATACAATAAGAAATAAAAAGGGTGAAATCACCACAGACTCAGCAGAAATTCAGAAGATTATCAATAGTTACTTAGAGAATCTTTACTCTCACAGAACAGAAGACACAGAAGAAATGGACAGATTCCTCGAAAGGTACAAATTACCAAAACTGAATCAAGAAGATACAACAACTCTCAATAAGCCAATATCAGCCAATGAAATGCAAAATATAACAAAAAGCCTACCGACAAAGAAAAGTCCAAGTCCTGATGGATTCACAGCTGAATTCTACAAGAAATGTATAGGAGATATAATCCCTACACTCCTAAAACTCTTCAATGAAGTTGAAAAGGAAGCAGTCATCCAAAAATTATTTCTGGAGGCAAGTATTATACTGATTCCAAAACCAAGGAAAGACACAACTAAAAAGCAGAACTACAGGCCAATCTCCCTTATGAACATAGATGGAAAAATACTCAATAACATCCTAGCAAATAGAATACAGCAAATCATTAAGAAGATCATACACCATGACCAGGTAGGATTCATCCCAGGGATGCAAGG
>PVKA01041303.1:0-18177 GCA_004027165.1 Ctenomys sociabilis | reverse complement strand
TCTTTTTTTTTTTTTTTTTGGCCTTCAAGATGTACATTTTATTTCTATTTTTTTTCCATTTATTTTTATTTTATTAAAATACAAATGTCAATCAGACAGTTTCAAGACACCTTAACCATACAGAGTCGATGAATTAATACATTGCAAACTGTTTTCATAACGTTTTGGAATTGTACAAGGTGCATACATGATATTATATTTACAGGTTTTTTTTTGCTGAATTATATCAAAAATTTAATAATTATTTACCTAGTGGATGACCATAGCACTAAAAGCCGACATAATATCCTGTCCAACCACCATTAGTGCAGATCTTGCCTATCATAGAATTACGTAGAAGCATAGTGTTATCTATCCCAACTGTACTGTTTTTTTTTGTTTTTTTTTTTTGAGACAGGGTCTCACTATACAGTTCAGGCTGGCCTTAAGCTCACTTTGTAGCTCAGGCTGGTCTTGAACTCACAACAATCCTCCTGCCTCAGCCTCCCGAGTGCTGGGATTACAGGCATGCGCCACCACGCCCGGCTGTTTTCCAACTGTACTGTTTATACACACACATCATGAGTTTTTCTTTCTACAACCCTTCCTTTGTCTACACCTGTCAAAAGTGGGCACTCCATTGACATTCAACTACCTTAGGTGCTTGAACTTGACACCACAATCCAACACAGTCCAGCATTCTGCAGCCATAGGGAGTTATTCAAAGAAATTGTCGACCATATCCATTTACAGCTCAGCTTAATATTATGGGCTCATGATCTATACTTCATTTTTATACTTTTATACTTTTCTGCTGGATGGTTAAGACCTAGGTAGATCAAAACTTATATACCAACACATGAACTTTATATTTCCTATGTGGTCATTGACCGGGAGCAATCTCTTGAGGCATCTATAAATATATGTTGAAGATCTCTGAGCTCCAGGTCTGCTGGTAATTGGTCCTATTTCACCATTTGATAGTAAAATCTGCTGAAGGTGGATAGCATTAGAGACAACATTCAATAGGGACATTACCTGCATTAACTTTTTTGGTGTTATGACCAAATGTTTGAGAAAACCAACTTGGAGATGAGAGATTTATTTTTGGCTGAGTGTTTCAGAGGCTTCAGGTCATGGTTGGTACCTCTATTGCTTTCAGGTCATGCCATGGCAGAAACCTCATGGCATAAGAGCAGTAGAGCAGAGCTGCTCGCCTTGGGACTGCCAGAAAGCAGAGAAAGAAGGAAGCAGCCAGAAAGCTAAGGTCTGGGATCAGACTCAGTGTGTGAAGTCATTACTCTATCCACCCTCAACTCTGTCATTACTCTGTCCACGATCAACTCTGTCCCACCCCTTGTCTCCAGTGCCTCTCAAGAATGCCATCAAATTATGATCCCATCAGTGGTGAAGTCAAAACTTTTCCTTATAGGTTTTAAAAGTTTAAGTATGAGGTTAGCAAGGCTTCCATGTACTGTACAACCACACACAAGCACAACTGCAACTAATGTTCCTTATCATGTAGGCAATGATGCAAGCAGTACCTCTGGTGGTTGTTCATTGTACAGTTTACACAGCTGTTGATGACAGCACTACATCTTAGCAAGTATATACCGTCTTTTAACAAAGTATGTAGCCTATGACAGCACTCATCATTGGTTATTATTGTCTCCTTGCCCTAAGCTAATGCCTAAGATTGACCAACCCATGAGTAATCTGCAAGCTCTAAGGTGAGCCTGACTCACAGGGCCACCTATGTACTGGCACATTCTAACTGCCTCTTGCTGCAATTGGGATGTATCTGTTCAAGTTCACTCATGCCCAGTCATATGCTGATGGATCTTGGATAAGGTTATTAGAATGAGCTACCATAATAGAACAAGTTGCTTTATAAGAAGTGGGAGAGACTGTCATATTGTAATTCAGCAGAAAGGCCCTTCCCAATGCTAAAACCACAGGCTCAGGTTTCCTCCAGGGCTTAACATCGGAAGTCTGTTCTTTGCAAAAGTCCGATGTCATGATAAAGAGACTCCTGCAGGTTTCCTCTTGACCTTTGTCCCTTGTGACAGGGGCCAACACCTACATGGGCTGTGTTGCTGTCATCTGCTTGGAGTTAGGCAAATAAAGGCAGGTGAGAGCTGGGGCCTCCATTTCTGCAACTAACTCCTGCCTAGCTGTGTCATCACAACTTCTACAGAGTTTTGCTTCTTTTGGGGTCACAGTTCCTTGAGATTTTGGCAAGCTGTCTTCTCCCCTTCTCCTGCAGTCCTGGGCAGCCATAACTTCCTGTTGTCATATCCTAGGGTCCCTCACTATTTTGTAACACCCTTATGCATGTTCAAAACAATGTTTGTAGCATTCTTCTCAGTTTCCCCTTTGAGAGTGCTTTGAGACTGTTGTTCTTGAACTGTGATTGAAACAATCTGCTACTTTTTTTCTTTTTGCTTCCTCTTAGTCACTTATAACCTTGATATTAATCTCACCAAAGTCACAGCTGGGATCATCATTTCCCTTTGGTCATCCTAGTGACTATTGCCCTCAGAGGCAGCTGTACAGCGCTCCTTCCTCCACATGTACTCATATTTGAGAACACCCCCTTCCCCACTGCTGAGTTTCAGCATGTTCATTACTGAGGCCCTCTGAGGTCAGAACACTTATTGTTGGAGCACCTCTTAGTATGTTACTAGTGTAACAATGAAGACAGGGTTCTGCATACTCACCTTTGTATTCTCAATAGTTACAAGAACACTGTATTTGTTAAGGTGGCTCACTGTATTTTCATGACATTCATTGACATTTGAGGGCAGTATTTATAAATATGCTTTATCTGTTATTGAACATTATAGTGAGGACTCATTTCTTCTTTTAATATTGACTTAAATGAAATTGTATGATATGTATAATTATTTGTATCTATTTTCATTTAGCAGTATATTTTTGAGACTTTTCCACAACAGTATGAGAATTTTAGGTTTCTTATTAGTTCCATAGTCTTTTTGAAATATGGTAATATTTCATGTACTTTAAAAAATCTGTCTTTAGATTTTTGCATTTAGCAAGCACCACAAATAATGTAAGAAGCTCCCACACAGATTTTAAGTATAAATATTTTATAACTCTGTTCAAATCTTTTTTTGATGAAGAAAAAGATATTTGAAGCCCTATTTGTACATTTCTTTTGCCTTTTTCTTCACCAACTTTATTCTGGAAAGATTTATTGTTCTGGAGTTAGGGGGAATCCTTCTTATCATGCTGCCTTAATAGACATGTGAATTAAAGTTTCACTGAATAAAGTAATGTAAATTTCACAGTATTTGTTGTGATACATAGTATTATCTTCCAACCAGTTATTCATATTACCAGATATATTTATGTAAAATTAGAAAAAAGAAAGAAGTGTATAAAAATTAAGAGGAGAAAAAGTATAAACAATTAAAAATAGGAAGTACAGACAATTGAAAAAGGAGACAAAACAAATTAAATATTATTTGCTCCTTTCCTTAGACCAGCAGAAATGCACAGTACAGTTGTCCAAATCATCCTACTTACATACATAAATATTTCCCTCATTCCCTCTCCTGTCCTTCTCCTCAACTCAGTAACTCCTTCCTTTTGAATAAGTTCATTTCATTTTCCCACTATTTATGATACCCTTCAGATTCCATTTTCTTTTTGAAGTCCTCACACTAATATGATGTTTCCACATGCAGGTTGGATTTATTTCACATAAGAGTATGTTCTCTAGTTGCATCCACTTACCGACAAAAGGCTCAAATTTATCCTGTTTTATAGCTGAATAAAATTCTATAAATTTGAAAAATAATTTGAAAAGAAAATTTTGTGGCTAGATATTGCTTTTCTCCTTTCTGCCTGCCACAACCTGGACTGCTTCTCCTCTGTGATACTGTCCTACCTTGAAGCCATCCAATTGTTGAGTGACTCCTCTACAAAGTGAGCTGAAATAAATCTTTCCTCATTCAAAAAAAGAAAAATGTACATGAATTATTTAATCAATTTCCACCAGATGCACATAAACCGACTGCCCAGCTTTTAATATTTTGACATAGTCAATCTTCCTTTTTCATGTACACATTTACACACACACATACACATAGCACACATGATAATTTTATAAGCATTTTAATAGTAGCTTATATGCATCATGTCTCTGGGTACCTTCATGCCTCAATGTTTTTTTCTTTTTCTAAGAACATGTATACTGGAGTCAGGGAGATGGCTCAGTAGAATAAGCGCTTCCCTGGCAAGCACAAGGGTTCAATCCCTGGTTCCACCAAAAAAAAGAAAGAAAGAAAAAAAAGAACATGTATTCTGTAACATTTAGGAAAATTAACATTGATAGAATATAATTTTCAGTTTCTATATCCATTTTATCAATTGTTTTAATAAAATATTAAAAAAATACTTTTCTTATACACAACCCAGCCCAAGATAATGTACTAGATATAATTGTACATCTGCTTTATCGCAAATATTCCTCAGCTGCTTATTATATTTTGTATCTTGGAACTTTAAATTTACATAAATTACTTTTTTGTAAATCAGATATCTTGAGATAAAGTTATCTTATTTTTGTAGGATTATATTTAGCTTTGGGCTCTAGCATCTTCTACTGTGATTTCTTTCTCTTTTTTGTTGTATTTAGGACGGGGTGTACAGGCTGTACAGGATCTCACTGTGTAGTATTGACTTGTAGTGATCCTCCCATTTACAGTTTTCCAAATGCTGGGATTATAGGCACACACCACTATACCCAGTTTCCATTGTGGTCTCAGCATACCCTGGGGGTGGGCCTGGCACAGAAGACCTGGGGCTCAAACTCCTGGCCCCTGAATCTACCTAAGCAGGTGCTTTAATCCACTGAGCTATTTGGCTGACCCTTAAGTAAAGCTATTTTTTTTGTTGTTGTTGTTCTTGCGGTACTTACTGGGGATTGAACTCAGGACTTTGAGCTTGCCAGGCAAGTGCTTATTCTATTGAGCTATCTCCCCAGACCCACTCTGATTTCTAATACAGCACTTTATGAACTCATCAGTCATTCTATCCTTATATTAAGACTATTCTTTGATTTTCAGTTTATTTCTTTTTATATATTCACAGTACATGAATTTATAGTCATCTAGGGGAATGAGTACAGGTACTACAGCTTGTTTTCTAATGTTCCCCCTCTATACTCCTCTACATCCCCTTTCTCACTTTTCATTCTTGATGCTGTTATCAATCATAGTTCATGTTTATGACATGTGATGTCGGTGTTCATTGAGGCTATTAGGGCCTTGTACCTGGCACATCTTTACTCTGCCAATTTTCTTTCCCTTTGCCTCTTGCCCTTGATCCTCTGATCCATGTCCCATCAGGAAGAGACCCATCTTCTCATCTCCTTCCTTTTTTTCTCTTGATTAATACTTTGCCTTACTCAAGTGACATACATTATACAGTATTCATGTTTATGTATATGAATTACTTTACCCAACATTTTATTCTCCAGGTGCATCTATTTTACCATAAATATCTCAAATTAGTCCATCTTTATACCTGAATATTATTCCATTATATGTAGACATCACATTTTCTTTATCCAATCATCTGTTTATGGATATACAAACCACTTCCATGATTTAGCTACTATGAATTGTGTTGTTAAAAATATTGGTATGCATGTATTATTGTATTATGATGTCTTAAACTCTTTAGGGAAGATACTTAGAAGGGGAACAACTAGGTCACATGAAATTCCCAATTTTATTTCTTTGAGAAATCTCCATATTGATTCCAATAATATGACTGTTCTGGTTTTTATTCCCACAACAATGTAGGAGAGTTCCTTTCTCATACAGCCACATCAAAATTTGTTAATCTTTGATTTCCTGATGATTGTCATTGTTCCTGGATTAAGATGTAATCTTAGTCATTCTTTGAGTTACATTTCTCTGATGATCAGAGGTGCTGAAACTTTTTCATACATTTGCTGACTATATTTATGTCTTTATCTGTGAAGTGTTTGCTCTTTTCACTAGCCCATTTCTTGATTGTGTCTTTAATTTTAAATCATCTATTAGTATTCAGTAATGGACTCAAGAATAAAAGCAATATCATTAAAGATTATAACAAAAATAAAATATCTAAGTATTAACCAAGGACGCGAAAGACCTCTACAAAGAGAACTATAGTACTTTGGAAAAGGTGATTTTAGAGGACACCAGAAAGTGGGAAGATGTCCCATGCTTCTGGATAGGTGGAAATAATATTGTCAAAATAGGCCATGCTCCTAAATTGTTGTATAGATTCAATGAAGTCTCAGTCAATATACCAACAACACACCTTACAGATCTGCACAAAAATCTTAAAATTGATATGGAGGAGGAAGAGAAATAGAATAGCAAACTAAGTCTCAGACAACAAGAACAAAGTGGGAAGCTTTATGGTTTCTGAATTCAATATATACTGCAGAACAACAGTAATAAAAGCAGCATTGTATTTGAGCTAAAACAGATACATGGATTAGTGGAATAAGATAGAAGGTACAGAAACATGTACAGATGAATTTAGCCATTTGACCTTTGACGAGAAAGCCAAAAGAATATGTTGCAGATAACAACATCATATTTAATAAGTGGTGTTGGAAAAAATGGATAACTGCAAAAGATTGAAAGTGGCCCTGTATTTCTCATTGTGTATTAAATTAAAATCAAAGTGGATCAAAGATCTGAACATTCAAAAACAAACATTAAACTTACTGGAAAGTAAAATAAATAAAACAACGCAATAGATATAGGAAAGGATTTTCTAAGCGTACCTTCAATTGCACAGAAAATAATAGCAAGGATGCACAAATGGGATTATATCAGACCCAAAACTTCTGTTCAGCAAAAGAATCAATTAATAGAACAAAGAGACAACCTACAGAATTGAAAAAGAATTTGCCAGCTATTCGTCAGAGGACTAATATCTAGAATATAAATATAAAAAATACATTTAATTTTTAATGCTTTTTTTGTAGAATTGGGGATTAAACTCAGGCACTCGCACTTGCCAGGGAAGTGCTTATTCCACTGAGCCATCTCCCCAGCCCCTTTAATGCTCTTTTGACTTACTGCAGTTACATTATTCCTCCTTGCCTCTACATTGGTACAGCTGCCCATACTCCCAATCTCTTTAACCATTTCCTTTAACATCTTAATATACATATAATTTAGTCTTAGTATCTTAATGTCATTGTTTAATAGTCTTCTGTTACAATGGGAAACATAAATAATGGAAGCATATTTATTTAACATGGACAGACACTGTCTCAAGAAAAATTTAATATCTGGAAGGTT
Source organism: Ctenomys sociabilis (assembly GCA_004027165.1). Lineage (NCBI taxonomy): Eukaryota > Metazoa > Chordata > Mammalia > Rodentia > Ctenomyidae > Ctenomys > Ctenomys sociabilis. The sequence goes on along the minus strand of PVKA01041303.1, from coordinate 10,861 downwards.
CATGGAGGGAGATTTTTATGAGTTTGCAAAGGGTAGTACTTGGATAGTTTTGATAGGTTATTTGCAATGTACATCATAGTGACAAGTTATTTCTAGAAGACAGAAGTAATAATAACTATAACTGGAACTGTTACTTAGACAACTAATAGACATTGAAGTGTACTGGTGGGGGAGGCATGTTTTGCTACATTGCCCCCCTCTTTTCTACAACACAGCCTCTCTGAATTCTTATTTATTTATTTACAGAACCGGGGATTGAACTCAGGCCCTTGCACTTGCCAGGCAAGTGCTTATTCAACTGAGCCATCTCCCCAGCCCCTGCCCCCCTCTTTTCTCAGCACATCTTTGTTGTGCATGTTGTATGTGATCTTCTGAGCTGATGCCAACTTGGAACAATAACATTGAAGCTGTCAGTGGTTCAAGGATGGGCCCTCGCCAAGGTGCCCAAGATTGGAAAGTTTTGCCTTACAATAGGGTTTCTTCTTATATTATTATTTTTGTTTTTAGGAATTCAGGTCCATCTGTTTGTAACACTATTCTGGGAAGGAAGTTAGTTTGACTCTGGAATATGTCTAATATGTCTTAGTCTCTCATCAAATCTTTGTTATATAATGGGGAGAGCTCTACTGTTTGTTTTGCAGTAATTGCCCATAGATCTAAGGTGAAAAATCACAGCGAGCAGGAAAAGAGGGTGCAAAGCAGCCTAAAAAGGCACCAAAAATCAAGGGGAGAAATATATTGAGGTATAGAGAGATTCTATGAATTGTGTCTTCAAGCTTCTGCCACGTGTGGACTGGTCAGCATCTGTGGTGACCACAGCAGTGGGTGCATTGTCTCTTAAGAGCAAGCTTCAGAAGAGCTATCTGGCCAAGGTAAAGCCCAGACATTGTCTGAATGATCTCTTTCAACTCTGGAATGGTGAATCCAAGGCTGGATTTTAAAACTTTAAGAGCTCTAGAGATAATTAATATGTACCTGGGTTATATGTATATACTGGGGTATCTAGATACAGCCAGTCTTTTGCCTAAATTTTATGGAGCCAATTATAAGCTGTTCCTGTAGGACTATGTTTTATTTATTTTTAACCATTTAGGAACTTTGTGGTCTGTATGCAGTTTCTACTTAGTTATCTCTGTTGCAAATACAGGCCACTTGTTACTACTAATGGTCAAGAAAAGTCATATCTAGAAATGATTTTTTCATGGCAGTACCCTGAAAATTTCTATTGGTCTGTTAGCTTGAGTAGGGAATATCTTGGGTCAGCCTAGGTTTAAGTACCAATAAGTGTCTGTAGCCCTTAAAAGGCTACAGTGTTTAAAGGATGATGCTATAGTCAATAAGATCCCCAGAGAAGGCTTAGGGTTCTAGACTGGGTTATTTTGAGTGCAGATTTGGCACTGTTTGTGGACATGTTTCCAAATGACACTAGGAAGCCATAGACCCTTTTGTTATACCAATTGAGGGCCTACATGAGATTGTAGTACAGACCATCCTTTTGGGAAACTGTTGGCAAAAATAACTTTGACTAAGATGACCACAGTATGTCTAGCTTGTCAGAATCCATTCTTAACAGAGCCATTTCTATCTGTAAATAGAGTATACTCAGCATCTGTCAGGAGTTTCATTCTCAAGTTCAGTGGGCTCAAGAACAGTTCATCAGTCAGTGCCAGACAGTCATGGTCTGGTTGGCCCAGTTTTGTGAGCAGGTACATGGCATGATTGAGTATTTAATCAGCACAAGCAGTTTTCTGTATCAAAAAGACAGTGACCATTTGAGCATGGAGGCACACAAGGAAGGCAGGACTTAGCGACTGAGTCCAAATATTTGCACAGCTTTTTTGAAGCCACCTGTCATCAGTCAAATTCCAGATAGCTGACATTTTGTTTGCAGATTTGTGCCTTTTCCAAAGCTACCTGGTAGCCAGTTTCTGCCAGATATTACTGCAGATATTTTGTGTATTTTCAACGGGCAGCTTGGGTGTCATTAATCAGAAGTGTAGTGATGTTTTGTACTAAAAAACTTGAGAAGTTAGTTCTGAGGGCTTCTCAGAGAAGGTGAACAAGTTAGTGAACCTCTAGGAAACTGAGTACTGGTCAGTTGAGTTCTGAATCCAGAACTGAGGTCTTCGTGAAGAGGGGATGGCTAACAGGAGTCAGCCAAAGGCAAATGAAGATATTTTTTAGGTCCAGGCAAGAGCGCTAGCATGGTGTGAGTGGAAGCAGTTTAGAGGGCAGTATTGATAGCACATAGATCCTGAATAAGCGGGAGAGGAGTATTTCATAAGTTTGACAGTCTATAAACATTTTGTTATTTTGAAGCCCTGGATGTACAGTTGCAGTCTTTTCTGGTGGGCGCGGTGGGGGGGGGGATGATGTCAAACATGAAGGGACAGAAAAATAGGCTGTCTTGGAGAAGGTTTCTAGTGACTTGACCAAATCCTTTATTAGAACTTTCCCAAAATAGTGGAAGAGTTCTTAAATCTTTGTGGCAACTGACTCTAAGTTGAGCTGGGCTTTTTATCTTGACTCAGGACGTTCTTGTGGGAGCAACCCACAAGCAGAGGAGATCATCTTTTATATTTAGACATTTAAACTAGGTTTCATCCAGATGTATCAGTCCAAGAAGAGTTTATTGGTTGAGAACCACAGTGCAAGGTGATGAATGCATTGCAAATGTCATGGAGATCTTACACTGGATGGTAATCCCCATTGGAAATTTCCGCCGGGAGGAGAAGAGTGTTCCAAGATGGCTGACACTCTTTCAGGATCCCAAACTGCTTTAGGTGGCTTATGTGTGGCTAGATGCCTGTTTGTGATTCTTGAGACAAAAGTTATGGGAGCATGGTTAATGGCCAGGCCTTGAGGCCAGTCTTCAGCCCATACCTCTAGGAGGAGAGTTTTCAGAATTTCAGGGTTGCATTTTTTTGTCTTAGACTGATGCAGGTTAAACAAGGTGAGGCTGAGGGATTGATCCCTTGACCTTGAAGAGGAAGTACTTTTCCAGAAGTGGTATGGTGAATTCAGATATTTATAGGCACTCATGGTAAGATGTGCTCCCTAGCTGCAAGTTAGTTTCTGGCAGAAAGGATGAGAGGCAAGAGTGACAGTTGCTCTGGTGATGGAACTATGGGCTCCCAGTGGCCCAACTCTTAATATAAAGGGGCACTTATTTTTTAGTGTCCATATCCCATATGATGCACATATTGGGCTTTGCTTAGAGTGTTTTTTCATCTATGAGACTGGATTTTCTTTCAGATATCAGGCACGTTTTGTGCAATGAGGGCTATCCTTATCATCTGTATATTTTTAGAGACCTTAAGGTGAAAGGGATGTAGACCCTGTTGGCTTCATACTCTTTCATAAAAGTCTGAATGGGTTTTATCAGGCTTCTGGGTAACAGTAGCAACGTTTGGGACTTTTCACCTGTTTGGTGCCTTTGAGAAGGATTTGACTCAATTGCTTTATTTTTAATGGTGGAAGTGATTGGCTCGGTCAGAACTACAGTGGTATCTGCCAAGGTGGAATTCTTTGGTTTTGTTCAGGATCAGAGAATAGCAGTTTGATTTTATTTAACTGTATCATCATTAGGAAATCCCTTTTTAAAATTCTTGGGCCTGAGACAGACTGTTTTTGGCTAATTAGTTCTATGTCTGACTTCATGTATTTTGTGTTCTCTGGAATGAAGGCACAAGAGGCAAAGAATGGATGCCTCTCACAGAGAGAGAGAGAGTTCATTAAGGTCTCACCTGGCCACTTGCCTGTTGGCAACACTGGGATCATCGGTACTAAGTTGAAGTATCAGGAGCTTCTCCATTTTGTCTTTATTAGCTGCATCCATGAAACCACAGTTTAAGGTCCAATCAAGCTCCATTGTTTGGGTAGGGAAGTTCAACTCCTCACCATGGAGCACAGATGGAACAACCTATTGCTTATTCTGTCTGTTGCAAACACTCACCCAATCACTTAACAAGCATTCAGAGGTTAAACATTCCAACTCACTTCCTTCCAGGATGTTTTTGACTAACAAGAGTTAGTCAAGCTCTTCTGCTTGAACAGAGCAAACACAGACTAAAACGGGGTTTTATGAGAATCACGAAGGCAAGCAGGGTCTTATCAGAATCACGAAGGTAAGCAGGCCAACCACATCATCCTCCTTGGAGGAGCCACTCTAACTTAATGGGAGGATTCCTGTTTCCCACTAAAATTAGGAACCAGGCATTCTCCTTCAGACCTTTGAAGGGACTTGAGAAATCTTGAAGGTGCACACAAATTTGGTTTTTCTGACATCCAGCAAGTTGAGAGTTACATTTCCCTCCATAGCAGCATTACATTTCTTTTCCAGGTGTGTAACTTTTTGTTGTTATTCCACTCTATGTAGGTGCTGTATTGCTAAAGTTTTATGTGTCCATTAGTACAAAAGTAGTACAATGAAAAGGGCATACAGAATCTTGCCAGTATTATAAACGCAGTTTTAGCTTCTCAGATCTTATGAAAGGACTGAGGTATGATGCAAAATATAAAACTAGGTAGAAATGAGATCTTAAAATTGAGAATTTAGAAAAAGAGGAAATTGAGAATTTAAAATTTTACTTTTAAAGAAAAACTAGCTTCAGAGCACAAGCCCCATTGACTCACTTTTTTTTTTCTTTTTCCAAAACAGCAGGCCAAAGCAGTTGCAAAAGGACCTGTCTATTTCTTTTTTTTTCATCTGCCAATTGCCTTTCCCTACACACAGAAAATAGCTACATCAGAGAAAGTATTTATTACGCATAACTTGTGGATGGCTTACACTATAACTTGGCAGACAATAAGAATACATATCCAAGATCACAATATTGGAAACAGCCTTTAAATGTGTGCCTTATCCCAACTGCAAGGGGCCTCATTTCCTTGAGCACCTGAATTATGCTCTTGAATTCTACATTTGCTTTCTAGTAAAGCTTTCTCAGGCCTCTTTTTACTGACATATCCTGAAAATTGTTTTTCTATAAAGGGAGTCAGTGAACCTACACACTTATTTTAATGAGTTAGGTTATATTCCTCATTTCATCTTTGGAGATCCTTAAACCCAACCTGTGACAGGACCACTCTGAAAGTCATAACTGTAGCAGATTAGAGTACTGTTCAAGTACTGTAAGTTTAATGGAGATGCACTTGGCTTTTCTTCCCTTTTGACTTCTAAGCCTTCAGGGAGTGCTCCAGAACTAAGTGGTTGGTTGGTAATTTTTCTCTTGAATAGAAAGAATTTCTGGTATCTTTTTTACTTTCCACATATAGTGAGAAAATAAAATGTATGCTAAGTCCTATACTCATTCTAAAGGGCCCTCCACCTTCCATAACCAAATTTTTGTAATAAATAGTGTCATCAAATCTCAGACTTGATTTGAACAAGAAAGGTTTGACAGAATGTAGCATTTACTCAGTATGAACATCTAAATTAATAAGACTTTCAATATTCCTGTGGTCTGTTGGAAAATAGTTTCATGGAATTGGATTTAGAGGTTTGACTTAAGGCACTGTTAGATCATTTATTCATTCAGAATATAGGTGCTGGGCATTTTTAAAACATAAATAAAAGTGAACAGGATAGTTCCTGAAATCATGTAGGTTACAGTTCTCTAGATAGTTTCTTTCTCCTGTCAAACACTGTTAGTACAAATATTTCTTCTCATAGAATTAAGTGAAAGTAGCTGCATATCTATCCTAACTATTCTGTGTATACAAATATAAAATGGTCCTTCCTTTTTATCCCCTTTTTTGTTTAGTCCTGTCAGAGATGAATATTCTATTGGTATTCACTTATTATAGGTGCTTGAATTCATCGTTTTTTAAAACTAAATTTTGGTGTGGAGGACACCTCAAAGTGCTGTGTGCAAAGGGACTGGTTCCCAGTGCGATGCAATTGGAATATACTGTGCGCTTTTGGAAGCTGGAGCTAGCAGGAGGCCCTCTGGGTGCTGGGTGTGTGCACCTGAAGGGAGCTGTGGGGCACAAGTGCTTCCTTCTCTTTGGCTTCCTGATATTCAAAGAAACAGTTGCTTTTTTTTTTTTTTTTCTTTTTTAACCTCATGCTTTAGCCACAATGTATTTCACCTGCCAGAGGCACAAAGGAGTAAGTCACCTAGTTTTGGACTGGAGACTTCAGAATATCAAGCCAAGATAACACTTCTGTCTTTATAAATTAATTTCTTAAGATATCTTGTGGCAGTAATGCTAAGTTGTTTGATATAGTCATACTGAGCATTTTCCTGAAACCTGTTGGCTTCTTTTGGAGTCCTTTGGGATGTATCTATTTAGATTTTGTGTGCATTTTAAACAATATTATTTGTGGTTTTGCTATGGAATTGTGTGAGTGCCTTCAATAATCTTGATGTTAATCCATTGTGGATATGTAGTGCTTTTTTTTTTTTTTTTTTTTGTGGAACCAGGGATCGAACTCAGGCCTTTGGACTTGCCAGGGAAGTGCTTATTCCACTGAGCCATCTCCCCAGCCCAGATATGTAGTTTGTAATTAATAACCATATTCTTCAGAAAGAACTTCTGGTGTTCCATTGCACAGTAGGGTAACCATAATTAATAGTAATATATTGTATACCTCAAAATATTCAACACAAAAAATGATAAATGTTGAAAGTGATGGATATGTTGATTGGATATTTTCATCATTAAGCAAATTAAATAAGTATCAAAATTTCCCCCTTTACACCATGAATATATTTAATTGTCATTTGTCAATAAAAATAAAGTTAAAAAAAAGCTAATGAAAAAGTCTGAGGGACACAGCTGTATGGTCAGTTCTTTTTAAGTGTGAAAAAACAGATCATTAGGGTAATTTGAATTGCAAAGCCATTCATTTGCAGCTAATTTTGTGATAATATGTATATTTTCCTTTTTTCTTTCTTTCTTTTTTTTTTTTTGAGACAGAGTTTTGCCATGTAGTTCAGGTTGGCCTAGAAGTCACTCTGTGGCTCAGGATGTCCCCAAACTCCATGGCAATCCTCTTGTCTCAGCCTCCTGAGTTATGGGATTACAAGGATGGGCCACCATGCCTGGCCACTACAGACCTTTGAGGTGCTGACAGCATGAGCTGGAATTTGACCTATTTGGGTTTTGAGACTTAAATACACTGGCTTCTGTCAGCGTAATTGCCAACATTATTTTGGTGACTTCTTGTAGATCGAGATAAGGGCACATTTTTATTCTTTGTCAGTTCTGTCCTGTGTACAAAATTTTTAATATCTACCTCTGATCTACACTTCTCTCTCTAGGATATGCCAAGAAATGTAACTAGAGGCCTTCATGGTGTAGAAATTCTATTCCTTTAATTGTGTAGTACTGGAACCTATAATCACAAAATGTCTTTCAAATCACTGAATTAAGAATTTACTGTGAAGTTGAAATCTAGGTTCCGTTCACATTAAAGAAACATTCTTGTGAATAGCACTTGAATTTTATGACCTATATTTGTTTCTAACCTTTGAGCCTTAGGCTTCCTGGATGTTGTACATACATAACTATATATTATAACTGAGATAGTCTTCAATTTCTTGAAAGTACTTGGAGATGTGAGGAGAAGAACAAGGCCTCCTTGTGTGTGTCTTTCTTCAATTTTGATCAAGCTTGTTGATGTTGGCTGATTTATACCATGCACTGATTACAGATCTTTTTACCTTTTTCATTGGAACATGATATGACACATGTGGAAGTCTCATTATATATATATATATATATATATATATATATATATATATATATATATTTTTTTTTTTTTTTTTTTTTTTTTTTTTTCTTATTCTCCTTTTTTTTTTTTTTTTTTTTTTTTTTTTTTTTTTTTTTTTTTTTTTTTTTTTTCCCAGACTCCCTTCTTCATGGTAGATGTTTACCTTTCCATTCTATTCTGAGGTATGAGTAGGTACATCAGATCCTACACATAAAACTTTTATGTGCTGGATATATGTAGGCTACCTTGTGGATGTAATATATTTAACCGAGAAATAAAATCACATGTTAAGACAACAGGAGAGCATTTATGGCTATGAAAAGATGTGGAATCAGACAGCATAGGTTCAAATTCTAAGTCTATACAAATGACCTATGTGATCATATATGATTTATTTAAATGTTCTAAGTGTTACTTCTCTCTGTAGAGAGAAAGAACATCATATCATACTCAGAGAATAGTTGCAATAAAAATAAATGAATTCACTTACTGCAGTGAATTAATGCTAGTAGTGTGTGTATAAAATAAATGGGATTGTCCTATTTTGAGGAGATTTTGTAATTCTCTAAATACAATTATTAAATTTAGTCTGAAGTTCCCCAAAGCTTGTGTTCTTAGGTTTGTTTTGTTTAGTGGTAGTCTTAACATATTTATTTTATTTTTATGTTACATGTAAATCAAAAATATTCAAAATATCCAATAACTGGAAATAAAAGTTGATTCTTTCATATTTTGTTTACATTTGTACCTATGCATATTTCTGATATGTTTAAGTTTACTTAAGTGGAATCATTTTGTGTGATTAAAAGATGTCAAATTAAATCAACCCATTAACAGATACCAAATTAAGTTTTAAAAATTATATTATGAGTGAGATGGATTTAACAGTGATCCACACAGACACATGCAGTTCACTTTCCTACTAGCATGTGAATAATGCTACTTTTAGTTTCACTGGTTTTGGAAAAATTTAAAAACTGTGATAGTGAATACTGAAACTAATATTTAAGTAATACTGACACAACATCAACATAACAAAGAAGCCCTATGTGTTATTGTCTTTGTTGTCATCATTAAACTGAGTATATTAATAAGGGAGAATTTGGTAGCTGGAAGAGAATGACAAGGTTGGTGTATGTGGGCTGGTGGAATGGGATGTCCTGTACTGTAAAGTTTACAAAATTCCTATTAGTGTTAAGTGTGCCTCACTGCCCTTAGACTTACATTCTTTCTTCCTCTGCTGTACAAAAATATCTGAGATAATTAACTTACAAGGAAGAGAAGTTTATTTTGGCTCACAGTTTTAGAAGTTCCATTGCATGCCATCTTAGTTTTATTTCTTTGCATCTTTGGAAGTGAAGTAGGAGACCAGAGCATTGCAACATGGCTGAACAACTGGGTACAACATGCCTGCTGGATAAACTGGTTAACCCTGGCAACAAAACAGCAGCTTTGGATCCTGGCACAAAATCAGGCTGAGCCCTGCATCTGCTACCAACCTGACATGAGAACATGCCAAACTTGACATCTTATATCCCATCTTCTAGGTCAAGTAGGACTGGCTGAATCAACTATCAAAAAAGATATATAGAGTCCACTTTGCCACCACTGTCCTTTTATTCTCATAGTGGCCTATTCTGCTGGCAGGATATATCTTCTCTTTTCCCTTCAAAGCACTCTTTTTTTTTTTTTTTTAAGACTTCTTTTGTGCTTCTTTTCCTTTCCTTTTCTTTTCTTATTTTTTCCTTCCTTTTTCTTCTCCATCCACTTCATTAAATTGGACAATAAGACACCAAAAAACACTGCTGGTCCCCGTGCACCACCCAGTAACATATTTGGCAAGCTAACCAAAAGGGAAGGTCATTGCATATGGCTGCATCATGGAGGGAGTGCATGGTGGAGGAAATCTGATTACCATGTAGTGCCGCAAAGCAAAATGAGAAAAGAGAGCAAGGATCCCAAGATCTCTTGCAAGGTTAACCCCACAGTGAGCTGCTTGCTTCACAATAGGGTCTAATTCTTAAAGATTATACTATCTCCCAACTGCGCCATCAGCTAAGGACTAAACTTATAACATGGGAGTTCGGTGAATACTTGAGCTGTAAATTATAGCAGAAATTGTAGATTAATTTTTGGAATTTTTTTCAATTACCCTGGGTTAGTGCATTTAGGAGCACTCTGAGAGAAGATGCATGTAAGTCAGTGATCTACTGAAAGGATAAAGTTCTGCATTTCACTTATTCCCATACAGTAATTATGGATACCTTTCCTGATAGTGAGTGAAAGATCCTAGCTCAAATTATTTACAAGTGTTCTCCATGATCTCCTCTTCGAAAATTTTTCAAACTGCTAAAGCAGAAGAAGGATCATGAGTGGACACTGGTATTTATGGCCTTTGAATCCACATCAACTCTAAGAACTATCACCTAACATTACATCTTCATTTTACCATTTTAAAGTTTATTAATTTCTTTATTTTGTTATTTTACTACTTTTAGTTGTATCAGATTTATTTTTCTCTATTTCCTGATTTTTGAAGTAGAAGCTTGGCTTATTTGTTTGAAAATTTTCTTTTTGCTAATGTGGATATTTAATTTCATAAGTGTTCCTCTGTATACTGCTTCAGCTATTTCTTACAAATTTAGATATGTCACATTTTTATTTTATTTCTGTTCTATACATTTTTAAAATTTCACTTGAAACTTCCTCTATGATCCATGAACTATTAGAAATGTATTGTTTAATTTCCAAATGTTTGTGGAGTTTTTTAAATTTTTGCTTTTGTAGATAGATGACATTGTAATCATAAAATTCACTTGGTGTGGTTTCTTCTTGTGAAGTGTGTTTTTCAGTCCAGGAGATAGTTTCTCATCATATATATATTCTCTGAGGGCTTGCAAAGATCTTGACTGGATGGAGTATAAATGTTTATTTAATCCTTTTAGTTTTAATGTTTTTGAGGTCTAATAAATCCTAATTAATTTTCTCTGTAGTGGTTTTGCCAATTATCGAAAGAAGAGCTCCAAATATACTTGTGGGTTTCTCTGTGTCTCCTTTCAACTATATTAGCTTTTGCTTCACATAGTTATAGCCTTGTTGTTTGGTTTACATATTCTTAGAATTATTGTCTTAATGGATTAG
>PVKA01041302.1:0-18171 GCA_004027165.1 Ctenomys sociabilis | reverse complement strand
CAACCATAGGGAGTTATTCAAAGAAATTGTCGACCATATCCATTTACAGCTCAGCTTAATATTATGGGCTCACGATGTATACTTCATTTTTATACTTTTATACTTTTCTGCTGGATGGTTAAGACCTAGGTAGATCAAAACTTATATACCAACACATGAACTTTATATTTCCTATGTGGTCATTGAAGTCTTCTCAGGATTTATCTTGTAGTCCTGTACATTATCCTGTAGTTCCTCTGTCTGTGTCATCCATGTGCATGAGTCACGGCCAATGCTTGACCAGAATGCTCTCTGTGAGAGCCTGAGAAAAAGTTTTCTCTTCATGTGACTAGAGTAAGTGTGATACTAATGTGCATGCCTTTCACAGTGTTCATCACTGATGGCACGGTAAATAGAAACCTTTGAGGACACAATGGGTTTCTAATAGAGATCAGCATTTACCAAAACAGGACCCTGTGCTTGCCAGGCAATTGCTTATTCTACTGAGCTATCTCCCTGACCTTAAAAATCATTTTTCAATAAAAGCATAACTGTTTTTAGAAGACTGGGTGTGGTGGAGCGTGCCTGTAATCCCATCTCTTGGAAGGCTATAAACAGGCAGATCACTACAAGACTGATCTTGTTGAGAGACCCTGAACATCCTGTAGACCCTTCCCTAAAGTACAAAATAAATAAATGAAAATTTGAAGATATTTATAGATGTTTGCATGCATGTATGCAAGAACATTTTCTGCATGCCTGACATTTAAAAGTGCTTGCTTGCATGGTTAGTTCACAAACAAATTTTTTAAAGTATTTTTTTTCTTTTTATTTATTTATTTAATATAAGGTCTCCCTTTATAATTCACTCATAGTAACCCTCCTATCTCACCCCCCTAGCACTGGGATTACAGGCATGGACCACTACACTTGGCTTCAGGGCTGCATTGCTTGCCCAGGGCTCTAGGACTGACACAATATGTGGTACCGGGGATCAAACTGAGGCCTTTGTGCTTGCCTGGCAGGCATGGTGACTGTTAAGCTATCTCTCCAAGAATATTTCAGTTAGGTAAATATTTAGTTTCCTTCAGAGACTCAAATTGTAGTGGGCAGAAGATGTCTCAATGCTCAGCCCTCAGCAAAACTTAGGCAGAAATTCTCAACAGAATTCTGTGTACAAAAGTTTCCTGTGTACAAAACCCACTTATTGATGTTTTTAGAAAAGGTATGCTTTGTATGACCTTGACAATTGAAGACTGAATCCTAGTAGATTTCTTTAGGTTCCACATGATGTGTCTTGTTCCCTCTCTGGTCCAACTGTGTGTACTTCATGTACTTGCTGGGTCACTGTAACAAATCTCAACTGAAGACACAACTGTGTATTGAATGTAGTGAGTTATTATTGTAAGGCATTACACATGGGGGTAGCTTTTGGTATCAGACCCTAAAAGACAACACATGGTGATCATTTGTGAAAAGCTATTAAACCTTCTTTAAGGAATTGCTGCTTATGACAGAACCTTCATATTTTGCAGTCTCTAATGATTTTAATGATTGTGCACTTCACCTGGCACATGATTTCACATGGAGGTAAAGAGCAGCTGCAGATCCATCTTTTATTCTAGGCTCCATATATGTGTGGTACAGAATTACAAGTGTTACAGAATCTCACTTAGCAAAGCAATATGAATATTACAGTATTTATTGTAATACATAGTGTTGCCTTCCAATCATAATTATTCATATCACCAGATATATACATGTAAAATTGGAAGAAAGAAATGTATAAGAAAGTAAGAAGATAAAAAGTAGGAACAATTGAAAAAAAAAAAAAGAGCAAAAACAAATTAAGCATTATCTGGTGGCCTCTCCTTTCCATAGACCCACAGAAATGTACAGTACAGTTGTCCAAACCATCCTGCTTACGTACATAGATAAATCTCTTTCCCCCACTCCCTCTACTGTCCTCCTCAACTCAGTAACTCTTTCCTTTTCAATAACTTCATTCTCTTTTCCCAGTGTCTATTGTACCCTTCCAATTCCATTTTTCTCTTTCAGCTTCTCAGATAATGAGACAATATAATATTAAAACATGTCATTCTGGCTGAGTATAGTGAGACAGGACTGTAATCCTAGTACTTGGGAGGCTGAGGCAGGAATATTTCCATGAATTGAAAGCAAGTCTGGACTACATGGTGAGTTTAACCCAGCCAACACTCTAGTGTGAGATTCCATCTCAGCACACACACACACACACACACACGCACACAGAGCATCATTGTGAACAGCTTTGTTCTCAGGAACCCTTCACATGGTTCCCACTATCCTTCATAGTACAGCATCAAGTTAATGGTTTCCCAGAGCTCACCAGGAATGCTCTGCAGACCTCAGCCCTCTGTGGTCTGCCTGAGACTCCCAGCGAAGAGCAACAGCCCCTCTGTTTCTACCACTGTCAAAGTCTTGCATGGCAACCTTGTATTAGAGTATTGTAACCTGGAATGCATACCAATGGGATTTCCCAGTTGGGTGTGGAGACCCATGCCTGTAATCCCAGTACTGGGGGATAGGGACTAAGGCAAGAGGATTTTTGGAAGTTCTAGGCAATCTTTGGCTATTAATAAGTTCAAGGCCAGCCAGAAATGCATAGTGAGACCCTGTCTAAAGAAGACAAAAACCAAAAACACTAATGTGATTTTTTCTGAAATACAGAGAAATATCTAGGAGGCATTCAGGCATGAGGCCAAATTGGCCAAAGTAATCTAGTACATATTAACATGCTGAGTTGTAAAAGACTCAAGTCAACAACTTCTGAAATTGCCAGTCCTATCAATAACCCACTACTATTATGGATTACTAGACTGTATTAGATTATTTTGGTGAATCCATGTACCTAAAACATTTAAATGACAATGAAATACTCTCCTCTGACAAAACTAAACAGAAAAAGGGGATATAAATGGAGGACTGTTTTATGTCTGTATATATAAAATAATTAAGATACATATGCAGCTACTTTTTCTTAATGCAATGAGAAGAAAGATTTGTGCTAATAGCGTTTGGACAGATATCATGTCTGCATTTTATACTATATACCACTATGACGACAACAATATGCAATGTGTCAACTATTGTTACTGTCCTACTGTCTTGAAACTTATTGCTATTTGTTTCTCAATGAAATTAATAAAAAAATAAATAAAAATAAAAATTTATAGGCCAGTCAAATACCTAGTTTTTCTCTGTTTCACATCCTTTTTTTTTTTTTTTTTTTTTTGTCTTTTTGAGACAGGGTCTCACTATGCAGTTCAGGCTGGTCTCAAACTCACAACAATCCTCCTGCCTCAGCCTCCCGAGTGCTGGGATTACAGGCATGCACCACCACGCCTGGCTGTTTCACATCATTTTAAGTGCTTGGATCTTGTTATTAATTTTGAGACTTTAACTTTTATGCCTGCTTAAGATTTGCTATTCTATTCATTTGTTAACAGTGCAAAATATATCAGTTTAACAATTGTCTTTCTCAAGTAAAAAGCAAGGATAGTGTCAGTTCTAATTAAGAAATATATGGGTAATTATCCATGCTAATTTTCATATGCAATATGTTGAATTGCCATATTAGAAAGTAGGATAGTATCAAAGAAATGACTGAATTGAATAGCTTGAGACAAGTGGAAAACAGAGTTGAATTCAGGATTCAAATTTAACAATGGTAATATAGAAGAAAAATATTTTGATGGAAGCTTAGAACAAAATATATATCTGTCTTGGGAGAGAGAAGATATGAGCTTCTGTGAATGTGCTCTTATTTATTAGATAGCACTGCCTTAGCTATTTAAAATAATGATGAGATATTTTCATCAAAACTTTAAAATAGGAGGCTGCAAATTTCCAAGTGTCTTCCTTTATAATATTAACAAACAGCGCTCTTGATATCAGCTAGTTATGTTCTTATACATGGGTTTCAACTTCTTGCTTTCTAATATATTTTTATATTGAGAAATGAGAAGTAAATTTCAAGAGAGAAAAATGAAGTACTAAACTTAGAAAATTTAAGAATATTCAACTCAAAGTTTTCTTAAATAAAACAGTGAAGAAAAAGAGGTAAACATTACTCCAGCTCAAAAACTTAGTTGTGAGCTACATGTTTGTATGAAAACAATTAGATTAAAAGTGCTTTTTCCAGATTTATGAAAAACATAGATAGAGTCTCCCCCAAAAAATAGTAACATTTTTCAACAGATGCTGTTATACTTATATGGGGAAACTAAGGGATACTGCGTATCAGTGAAAACTCACTATGCCTAGAAAAGAAATTGAAAATGTGCACGTAGCAATCTCTGTGGCTAAGATTACCCAAGCAGCAGTTCACCATACTAAGAAATGTCTGGAAGCTCAGGCAACCACTCTGGGCAGCTTTTTTTTTTTTTTTCATAACTGGGATTTAACTCAGGCCCTTGCTTTTGTCAGGCAAGAGCTTCTTCTACTGAGCAATCTCCTCCTTGCTAGGAAAGTGCTTTTTCCATTAAGCCATCACCCTGGTCCCCTGGGCAGCTTTTGTAACTGTGAAGGCTAACAGTGATATGTATTAATCTCATGATGTCTCATTAAATTTAGGGTTACAATATTTACACAAGTTTTTATTTTTCTGAGGTGTGTATGTTTTGGGGAATTTTTTTTTTTGGCAGATGCTGCATATTTTGTGACAAATTTTATAGATTATAAATCAGCTCTGGAAATCTTTTTTGTGAGGAATGAGAGGGAGAAGGCTATTCTAGATATTTCTAAGGAAAACCACAGGCAACTTATTTGACTGAAAAGCAAATTGTTGATTTGCAGTTTGTTGCATGAACTACAGATTAAAGTCAATTTGAAGGACTTTTTTTCTGAAAAATGATGTTCAGCTGTTTAAAAATATATTTTTATTGTAAATTAATCATTTTACATTGTAATTCATAGTGTTTAGTGTAGTATTAGAGGAAGACAAAGTAATTTAATAGATTAAAACAAAAATGTATTTCTTATTCTTTCTTTTTTTTTTATTTTTTACAAAAAAAAGGAATTCTTGATGTTCCAAAGTTTATGGTTTAAATAAAACATGGTTTCCAGAGGCTTCTACCCTGAGGCTGTTTGCTCAGGCAGCCATGCTTGGGGCCGGGCCTGGAGAAGTAACTTCCTCCTGAGGGTGCAACTCTCTTCACAGGATGAATCCCTGAGTTTCTCAGCTCCCTTGAGGCACTAGGAGGTGTGGCCTAACTGAATGAGATCAGCTCCTGGGCGTGCTTTGAGGGGCCTGTCTAGGCCTCAGCCTCTTCCTTTGTTGTTCTTTTCATCCCGCTGCTTGCTAGTCACTGGAAGGTGAGCTCTTTCTTCCATCAAGCCCTTCCATCACAATGCTCCTGCCCTGCAAGTAGCTGACCATGGAGAGAAGTCTCTAAAACTGCTTTCCAAAATCAATCTTTCCTTCCTTTTAGTTGTACATTCCTGGAATTTTGTCCTAGTCATGAAAATGTGACCAAAACAACCACTAGTCTTACTCATCTATTTGATGCATTTATACTCTCATCAGTACTAATTTATTAGATCATAATTTGTCTTAGCTGTTAATTTGTAATTTTTCTACATGCGTCCCCAGTATGTTTTGTCCTTGAGTTTTTCATATAACCTTAACTGATGTACAAAATTTCATGTATTATAGTATTAGTCTTATATTCATGTATTATAGTATTAGTCTTATATTCACATTTGGAACAATGAACATATCTACCTAAGACAGGATGTACCTACTGAAGCTATTTAATTGCTGGAGATAATGTATTCCATATCATTAAGATCAAAATAAAACTTCATTATAAATTGAAAGTTTGCTTTTGCTTTTGAAATGAATATTCATATTTTTAAAGTGTTAGGTGAAACACTTTTCTCTTCAAAACACATGACTGCAGGGTATATTAAGAAATTAAACCACTCTAGTCAAATTCCCGTTTTCCTTTACTAACTCCTCTTCTTGAAGTCAAAGAAAAAGTATGGCATTAAAATTCTCAGTACTAAAGACATCAGAAAACACGAGAAGCCAAGACAGTTGTGCGTTCTTCATCTGGAAGTTGTTTTTCATTCCTTTGAACTATAAACAGTAACATTTTATTCATGTTGTTTAGGACCTCAGCACTGAGGCATCTGCGATGATACATCTGCCTTTGAAAATTTTTTTTTTTCTTTTTTCTTTTTTCCCCTACCAGTACGAAAAAACAGAAAATTGGTCATTATCTTTGTTTTAATTTCAGAGAATCAATCGTGAAGAGCCACCTCATCCGAGGAAATCAAGGCAGAACTGAACTGTGGGGAGAAGAAACCAGTAGAGGGCTGGCCCAATAGCTCCGCAGACTAAAGTGCATGCTTAGACAGACTCCAGGATCAGGGGTCCATCTCTGGCTTGTAGTGCTGGGACTGGGCGTGGTGGAGTTCACCTGTCATCTCAAGGCTCCAGAGGCTGAAAACAAGATCACTTCGAGTGAGTATATACCATGCATAAGGAGAACAATACAGCCGTCAGCAAGGAGCCACAGGATCAAGAGATGCATGGGCAGTGGGGATGGCGACTGGTGACCCCCAAGGTCTCATTGTGCCCATGGATAGTGGTAATCATGACAAATGATAGAGGCTGGGTGTAGGGCCCAAATAAATTATAAAAAGTTTAACATCTCCAAAGAGAGACCCCCCACCGGTTTGTAACTGAGTTGAGTAATCCAAGTTCCTGAAACCTTAGGTAGGGCCATAAAACCTCCAGGCCCGAAGACATTCTTGAGGCCTGAGAACATTTTTGTGAAATAGGTCACATTGTTCAGTTACACTTTAAACTATTCCCTCTTAGTTTCCTTTTAAGGCCATATAGTCTCAAACCTACCAATTATTTTAAATGTTACCCCTCACTAACCAATGCAATTTGCTTCTGTAATTTCTTGCACCCCCTCCTATCTTGTGGTTTTTGCCTTTAAAAACTGCACCCACTACGTTGGAGGCGCGCTCTGTTCCTGCGTGTTCAGACCACCCTGCGTGCACGTAGTAATAAAGCTTTCCCTTTGTGATTTGCATGAGAGACCGACTCTTGGGGTCTTCTTTCGCCGCGATTCGACCCTTACAGGGGATGATTAAGATGAAGAACACTCACGACATTGCTACTGGTGACAACGTTCCTAATAATTCAGTTGCTCATGAACATACTGAAATTTTTGTTTTGCCACATAAGGTCTTAAGCTAATAAGGTACCGAATAAACATGGCTTAGATCTAAAAAACTCCACAAAGTGATTATTACTGTGTCATTTTCTGCTCCATTAATGTACAACTGACAAAAATAACATATTTATTTATGTATAAGAGTACATTTGCATATATCATGTTGTTTTTAAATAACTATATACTTTTGAGTGACTAAATTGAGCTAATGAAGCTATACGCAATCTTAACACAGATCTTTTAAAGATTGAGAATCTGATGTTTTGATATTTCATCAGCCTTCTGAACAAAGCTATGAAATGCATCAATAAATGTACAGCATTACTTTTAAAAAATTGGTTAGACAGTCTGTCTTTCTTTTAAGGAATGGATGCTAAATCACAGTATAAAGGAATCAGAGAAGCCTGCATGCTGTAGCAATGCTATCTGCACATCACATACCCATAACTCTTATTTTAAAAATATCTTAACTTCAGAAAATCCTCTGCATTCTGATGCTCCCTTTTGCAGAAGAAATTAGTGAGCTCTTTTATCTGCCTCAGGAGAGAAAAAAAAAAAAAAAAAAAAAAAAAGGATAGGAAAAAAGAAAAGAAAAAAAAAAAAAAAAAAAAAAAAACAGAAGGATTGGATAAAGGAAAAGAAACAAAAGATGATAAAGAAAGAAAAACAGAAAGAAAGAAGGAAGGATATGAAAAGGGAAAGGAGAAGACAGACTGAGAATTGTCCGTTAATGAAAGTAATAAAAAAGCCACTACAAGAGACTACCATGTGTTGAAAACTTGTATAACCACAGACAATCTAACCATTTAGGCTTTGATCTTTCTATAATTTACTGAGAATAATGAAGTGAAAGGAGGATAACTAGAAAGGATAAATGTGAGGATTCCAGTTTGCTGGACAGGTCCACAGCAGGTGCGCTGCTTCTCGCAGGGTAAACCTCCACCTCCTGCAGTAACCTGCACTCAGGCGCCAGGAGTCACAGCTCTGCGGGTATTGAGCACCTTACCTTCCCCGCCATACAAAGCTATAACGCTTTCCTCCTTCGAACTGGGGAGACAATTAAACAACAAAAATAAAAGGAAGAAGTTCAAAAGCCTATGTGCTTTAACTGGAATTTATAATATAAAAGTGATATAGATTTAAAATAATCTAATACTGACACAAAGGAAAAGATACTACAGCAGAAAACAGGTGTGAGATATTCAGTTTCTGAGCATCAGGGTCCATCCAACGGTGGCTTATAAAATATAGACGGAGCAGGCCGCAGGCTCTGATTTTGTCTCACCTCATGCCCACCTTAGCGAGCTCCAGTGTTCTCCACCACCTTAGACCTGCCTTACTGTATGTGGTTTTTTTTTTTTTTTTTCTTTTTTCAGAACCAGGGATTGAACTCAGGCCCTTGTGCTTCCCAGGGAAGCGCTTATTCCACTGAACCATCTCTGAGACCCATCACATGATTTTCCTCTATAAAAGTTCATGGAAGAGACAGCTTCCTGGGGACCACCTGCTTGCCCTCCCACCCCCAGCCTCTGTCTCTTGGACAGGAGCTTTCTTTCCCTCAATAAATATATTTTGCTTGTAACATCTGTCCATTCTTTGGTTTTAGAGAACACGAACTCATCCCAAGTACTTTTATGTTGAGAGATCATTTGTTCCCTGTATCATTTTGAGGCTCCCTGTATCAAAAGGATGAAGCACACATTTTGAAGTGAATTAAACTTTTCTCAAATCCACTTTTATTTTCTATCTCCTGCTCATGAATTTGTGTTCAATTTCATTAATTTCTACACTTTTCTTAGATGCTACCTATTTAGCAGTATTTTTTTTGTGTGTGTTAGTCTCTGCTTTGAAATCCAAGTCTCACTTTATGCTTTGATTTAAATTAAATTAGTACCTAGTTATATATTCTATTTAAAAGGCAATTTAGCTTCCACTCAGAAAGTTTGTTACATGACATTTTCAGTAACACTTATTAATTTTCCTTCTGATTTTGCATTCTAGTTAATTCTGAAAGCCATTTTACACTTAGAGCTATAACTTTATCAGCCATAGACATATTTTTTAGAATCTTTTGTTAGTTTATAATGTGATTCATTATATTTGTACTCAACATCTTATTTCTTATAAACTTTAAGTTATACTTTCGAGAAAATTAATCACTACATTTGAGTGATTGTACTTGTGTTCAAACTATCTGTGCTAAGTTTAATATAAATCTATATAATTTTCTTAAAGATAATTATGAGGCATAATTATCATAGTTATAAAAAGAAAAATTTTAAGAACAAATAATTTTAATTAATATTAAAGAAAACAGTCAAAATAGATTTTGTCCATATAAACACATACATATATAAATATTTATAAGTGATATACAATGCACATAGATGTGTGCTTTATTTGGATTGTGTATTTAAAACAAAACGCTTCTTTATAGGAAATGAATAATTTATCAAAGGTATTAGTATTTATGAATTTATGTTTAAAATGCAATCATAATTCCATTGAGGTTTGAGAGTATTAATATTTTTTTGAGTAATACAAGCTTATTTTTCTACAAGCAGCATCTAGTGTGTGTTTTCTTTTTCCTCACCTGTATATATGGTACAAGGTCTCTACATAGCTTGAGCTTGTGGTGATCTTCCTGTTTTCAGCCTTTCCAGTGCTGGGATTACAGGCATGTGCCTGGCTCATCTCATGTGTTCCAATTCCTCATTGATTTAGTTACTGAACTCGTTTAATAAGACCACATACTCATACATTTATCAGTAGCTTATGATATAGTTGGAAAATACCATTTTCCAGTATTTTATATTCTTCATAAGTCATTTGAATACTTTTAGCTCTTTGTTCTCTAATGTCTTACAATAATCTGTTGATATTCATCATAGTGTCACTGATATTGTATGAGTACATACAGATAATGTTGGAAAAACTTATTATGATACAGGATTTCAGCTTAAGTTTTTGCACACTTTCCCAAATATTCAAGTCTTCTTTGGCGTGGACCCAAACTTGCATATTGTTTTCCAAAAAGTTTCAGAGTATTTGACTCCATAATATTTTTAGATAACATATATCTGACATTACCATTTTTCTTGTCCTTGCTATTGATTTATGTCTCTATTAAATTATTTTCAAAGATATCCCCTGATGTACAAAAGGTGCCTTACATTTGTATACAGACTTTATATCTAGTAATCTTGTTAAACTGACTTCTAAGTTTTGCAGGAAAGCCTACAGATTAATGAGTACTGGCAGCTTTGTTTTTCCTGTTCTAATGAATATATCTCTTTAATCACCTTTCTTGTGCAATATTAGCACATTGACTAGCATTTCCAGTTAAGTGTGGAATAAAGTTATTGCAGCAGGGATCTTTTCTTATTTTGTTTCTTGTTTTAATGAATACTGTCTAGTATCTCTATGAAGAGCAAGATTTGATACATCATATTATTGAACTCCTAGTGGTCATTCAGAGCACAAGTAATGCATATGATATCTTGTCCAAACAATAATAGCACAATCCTTTCTTTTCAATGAACTACGAGAAACTAGCTGTGTAGCTCTCTTAACTATTCTGTGTATAAATGTTTATGTATTAACTATGGTAACTCCGATAACCTGTTTTGAAACTCTGCTTCATAGTTATTTTTTCTCTTGAAAATTAAAAATAATACAAATTTCTGCAAGGCAGTGGTGAATTCATTTCTCTTCCTATTTTGCTAACGATTTTGACAAGAATGGAAGTTGCACTGAATCTATTGAATCGATTATAAAGCTTTGTGCAGTAACTGGTATTTGCAATTCCTTGATTATGAAGCTGTTTCTGCATTCTAGTGACAAACAAAATATAATTAAAATAGTTTGTTAATTACATATTTCAAATTTTGTTTGAGTAGCATTTTATTTAGGGTATTTATTTACAGAGGAGATTGCCTAAAAATTTAAAATAGTTTTTTCAATTTCTGTGTCAACATATCAATATCTCTGTATAATGGATTCAGAAATATTTCCTCCTTTGATATTTTCAAGATTTTGGTAGAACTTAAAATGTTTGTGCTTATTTTTTATGATATTTTAAATCTGAAAAGTTAGTTTTATTGTGAACTATTCTGACACTGTCTTCACGGGACAGTGAATCGAAGGCAGACTTTCTTTCTAACAAACGGTGTGTGGCGGCACCTCGTGGTTATTCGCAAAGATGCAGTTTTATTATATCCGAATTGTGTTATAAAATTATGAAGATTGTAAGAGGAAAATAACTTTTTATTAGGCTTATAATTTAACAGATACATCCATTACATCAAACATGAGTCAATTTCTAAACTAAACATAAAATTATAAAAATTTCGCTTCTATGAAGCATAATTTTTCATAGCATGAACAAACTTTCTAAAGCAATAATTAAGATTTTTCTCTGATCTACAACATCTTTATGTTAGGAGAGCAAAATCCCATCACACAGTGAATTTAAGTGGTTGTTATGACTATTATGATTATTCTATTTTAATTTCTTTGAGAATTGCTCTCTAAGGTGAGAGGTGCTCCTCGAAGATCCTCGCATAGGACTCTTTCACGGCCACACCAGCCGGTGCTATTAGCCTTCAGGATGTGGGCTTTAGTGAGGCTCTCATGCATCAAGGGTCTGCGCCCAAGGGGCACAGTGGGACCTCACCTCCAGCCTGTCTGCTTCCGTTAGCTACGACATTCTCTCTAAATACTGCCAAAGCTGCTTATGCACGAGGGCAAACCAGTCGAACTGCACCCCCAGATTGTTCGGCCAAGGCAAAGCTGTCTACATCAGAAGTCCAGGTGAGGTATTCCATTGCAGTGACGAAAGCTAATATTAGGCTTCACAAAAATTCACTGGCTGGGCTAGCGAGAGAGCTCCGTGGTCTAAAGTGCCTGTTTAGGCAAATTTAGGCCAGTGTGCAGGGAATGCAGCTCATTCCCTGGGTGGCACATGCTGTGCCAGCCGTGCCCCCAGGGTGGGAGCTAGCCAGAAAGAAAGAAAATTCATTGGCTATTTCCTAGGCATTCATTTCATGTTTTGGGCGATTTCATTCATACTAAATGATATACCTATAGCATAAAAGACATTAAAAATTATAAATTATTCAAATAACCCTTTTTATGATGAAAAATAATCAAAATACACTCAAGTAAATCTGCAAAATAATTGAGAATTCCCTATCCATAAGCACAATTTTTAAACTACTTTTTAAGAGCAGGAACCTAAATTTCTATTACCAATCATAAGATCAGTATCTAATGACATAATGCATTGTTATGTTATTCTGTTTCACAAATATAGTTTTACAAATTATCAAGAAAAATTATGTGTAAAATAGTAAAAATTATATTTCAAAATTAATATAATGAAAAAAATTGTACATGTGATATTATTGTGTTACTTTCCAGTATTTGAATTATCATAAACATGAAGCTGTGACTCTCATGGTCATGAGATTTATTTGAATTTTACACAAGCCTTTGTGAAACTAAATGAGGTTACACTTTGCCGAAAAACACACTAGCTTCCAGGATAAAACTAAATATTAATCTTTATCCTATTTCAAGAAGGATAATTTAATTACATATCATAAAATTATCAAAATTGCAAGTATTTGACATTTTGAATTAAAATAATATTTTGCTTATGTTAAGTAAAATGCTACAAGTGCATTGATATTTCTTAGTTCAAAATCATGTTTGGGTAAAACTTCAATTGAATTGTACCATTCTTCTTTCTAGGTTATACAGTGGATGGTACAGTTAAATCTCATGAGATTGAAAACAAAGGTCAACAAATGTCTGTCCAATAAATGGCAGATTAAAGAAAATGTTGCAGTACTTTACCTTATTCTTAAGATTTAAAAAAATTAAAAATGAAATATGTACTATATATACAGTTCATAAAGCCAAAATAAAAAAATTTGACTGTTCAAATGAAAATTAAGTGATAAATGTTTAAGGTGAAGAAAAGTGTTGATGATCTTGATTTAATCATTACATAGTGCGTTCATATATCAGAAAACCATATTTTGTCTGCAAAAATGTGTATAATTAGGTTATACTGAATAAAGTAAAATATTAAAAAATTTCAGAAATTCTTTGGTAAGAAGACAGCATGCTCTTTTCCATTTAAAAATCTGAGATGTGGTATGAACTGTTATCCAGAAAATCTTTCTCTCTTCTTATGGAGTTAGTACTTATATATAACATAAATTATATATAATCTTCTCTACCCTTTTCTCACAATTGTTCACTTAATTGAAAAATAGAGACACTGCAAAACAAAGAGCTTAAATACAGTAAGAAAGGTGAAGTGCCTGTTGGCAGTGATCTGATTTGTGAATGATTAAGTACCTTTTGGGGACATGTTTTCTGTAGCTGCAAACATAAGAAACATTTCTGACACAAATGCCATAAATAGGGCTAGGGAGATAGCTCAGCGGCCTGTCTACCTGGCAAGCTCAAGGACCCGGGTTCATCCGCAGTACTGCATGCCCTGCTGGCTCATCCCCAGGAATGATGTGCCTGCCATCACAGGCTCACGCCTGTAATCCCAGGGCTTGGGCGTCTGAGACAGGAAGATCACTATGAGCTCTAGCTGTGTAGCAAGACCCTGTATCTGATACAAAAAGAAAGAAGAAAGGAAGGAAGGAAGAAGAAAGAAAGAAAGAAAGAAAGAAAGAAAGAAAGAAAGAAAGAAAGAAAGAAAGAAAGAAAGAAAGGATTTTAAAAATTAATACACATTGACTGTACTATTCTCAAGTCATTAATGAATAAGGAGGAATGGGATGTATTACATTGGTGGATGTATAGAGTGAAAAGAAAAGCAATTCAAATGATGTGTGGGATGAAAGCCATGAATATGGAGGTCGGCCCAGGAAGAGGCAACACCTACAGGAGTGAGGCCTTGAATGGTTCTGCAGAAGAAATGAATGTGTAATATAGGAAAACATTCTTGGACTAATTGTAAAAATAAACTATGAATACAAACACAAATGCACTTGTGCTGAGACATAGCATCATGCCATTAAATTCTGCATTATCAATGTTATCAGTATGCCTTAAGTGACAAGTGGCTTTGCATTAACTTTTCAACATTATTTATTATGAGTTAACAACTCTTGGGAAAACATTTTGTTTGTCTTTGATAGCACTGAAAACTTATCCAAGACATAGCAAGCTGACTTGAAGTTTAGACAGTTATAAGGTACAAATTTAAAAAAAGTATTTATAGGTATGTTTTAAAACAGATGCCTGTTATGACCACTTATTTGACTGTAAAAATTCTGACGATTAGTGGGTGAGAGATAGAGTTTGATAACTGCAAAATAAACACCTGAGTATTTTCAGTAAATATAAAAACAGTTCAGCCTAAAAATACATAGAATACTGTTCAGTTATTTGTGTATTGTAAAAGCCAGGCATGGACACAACCCTGTAATCTCAGCACTCAGGAGGCTGAGGTAGGAGGATGTCACAAGGTCCAGGCCAACTTGGACTACCTAGAGAGCTCAAGGTCAGCCTGGACTACAGAATGAAACCCTATCTCATAAATCAAAAACAAACAAACAAGAAAAATTATGTGTTGTCAGGGGCGGCGACATAGCTCATTGACTAAGTGCCTGCTTAGGCAAACTCAGAGACTGGGGCTGGATCCCAGGTACCACATGCGGTACTGGCCCTGTCCCTGGAAAGCTTAAAACAGAAGGATCACTGCAAGTCCAAGCTGCAGAGTGTACAAAATAATAAATAAATGAATAAATAATAATGTATTGTCAAACACTTGGAAAATTTTAATAGGTCAAATGTCAAATTTTAATAGGTCAAATGTCAAATTATGTGCAATAATTACATTAATTTCCTACTTTTTATTATGAAATAATTTCATGCTAAAATACTTATTTGATTACTTTGTATTCAAACTTTAATATTAAGATCACATTTTATTAAGAGGAATGTGGAAGGAGTAAGGTATATGCATATGGTGTGTTTGATAGAAGAATAATAGGAATGCAATGAGAACAATATCATATCAAATATTTTGTAAGATTAAATTTCAACTGAAATTATTTTGAGAATATCTAGGTAACAGCAATACTCCAAAGACTAGAACTATTTGTCTTTGAATGCAGCATAGATATCTAAAGATTCTTGTACTATGAATAAAAGTCATATTTGAATATTTATTACTCCCCTACTTACGCAGATTTGCCACAGACTAGTTGCTGTTCTGGGAAGCAGGGACACAGCATCAAATATGAGGTGAAATCTCCTGGAGCCGAACCTTGATTCTAGGAAAGTGGCTCCACCAAGAGGCCTTCCCCTCTAATCAGCGTCTCACTCCACTGCTCTTTCTAGACTGACGTGATTAATGGCTGTGTGAATGACCAGACAAAAGAATCAACTTTGTCTCTGAGCTCTTTTCAAGAACTCAGTGGGTCATGGCTACTTCTGTTCTCCTTCACGGTTTGATTATGTTTCTTTTCTGCTTCTTCATATCCTTTTTGATTAATGTCATATTTTTAGTTGTTGAGTATTTCTTAATGTATTATTATACCATCTATCTTTCAGTAGCCCATCTCTAGAAATACAGTAATGATCAAGCTTTGAACCCTTTTCCTGTGTCAGGAAGTATTAAGTTTATGGTGTCTGTAGCCATACTTCACCTTCATAATGTCTTTACCAATATCCTCACCTAATATTTTCAGTATTAGAAAGTTACCAACTTTCTAAAATCCAAATAATTAAATCAGATAGAGGAAGAGCACAAACCCAGCTTGGCCACATGCCAAATGATTTGGTCATCAATTTCCTGGTAAAAGCTCTTTGTTACTTTATCTACTTCATACACAAGTCATGTATAATGATAACAAAAATGATGATTATGAATTTTATAGTAGAAATGACTTCACTTATTAGAAGTTATTCTTCCAAATATTACTTATCTTTTACAACATCTTGTATACATTAGAAAATTGCTTTCATTTTTAAGTGAAGTAGCCACAAATATGTCTGAGGAAATATAAATAAATTAATTATGCTACTAGAATTTTATCTTTTTTGTCTTTTTCAATGTTTTATTATCATATTCATTTATTTATTCAGGGTTTTGCATTGTTCATGATTATCTTCATGTGCAATAAATATTTTTTCCCACATAATGAGTCTTAGAAAATTGTCACATACAGGAAATGAAAACTTTGGCTTCAAAGGATGAGCACATTTATATCTCATAAATTTTCTCAATACTAAAATAAATTTTATGAAACCAAGTCACTTCATTTTTAGATATATGTAGCAATTCCTCAAATAAAGTTTCATTACTCCAATCATCCATAATAGAGCTCATTTATATAATGTATTTTGGAAGATCAATTACATAAAAAATAACAAATTTTGTTGTACATAAATTATTAGAATGTATAAATTGGGTAACGATTTCATTAACTCATTTTAATTGTGACTCAGGAAGATGAAGATGAAGACAATTTGATTTATGGGGTAGAGTAACTTGTTTTAAAATATAATGTGCTATGAGGTATGGTTCTGGAAACCTCTTTAATTCTCTGTGAGATATGAACTACTTCATTTTGCAAGGAAAGCATAACACCAAAGCTATGCTATTAATCTGGAGAACAGTAAATAATTAGTCCCAGAGTGTGGTAATTTAGAATATTTTATACAGAGGTGTCATAAACATGAACCCATTGGTAAAATGAAACATTTTATTTTCATAATTTATTGTTACATTTAACTGTTAATCATTTGAGCAGTATGCTAGCAGCTTTTTTTGTGTTTTTATTTTGCTGTGCTCAACTGTCATACTAACTTTATTTAGCAAACTGAGACTATAGATAATCATTAATATATGTATTGATTCTCTATGCTTTATGAAAACATGTACCATGTCTGTACAATGTGTAAGAATTACATCAGGACTGCAAACTTGGGCAGATTTATTTATAGCCCCTTAACAATTGAATTAACAAATGAATTTCCATTTTTGACATTAGCTTTAGGGACCACCAATGTCTGAGTCTTGAATTAGGCATTGGTGGTATTGTGGGGAAACATTCTGTTAAAAAGTTAGTAAGGAAAAAATAGATAATAGCTTGTGAGATCTCGATAATTGTAGGGGACAAAATGTAAATCGTGCTTCAGGGTAGATGATTGGGTCATGAGAGTGAGAAGGTTGAGCATGAGAAAATAGTGTCTATTTTGCAATATTGTAGGATAGAGTACAATGTGAATCCAGGACATTAGGATTAATATCCTGAAACAGACATCCAGTAACTCTGTAACCTTGGACAAGTTATTAATTTTTTAACCTATTTTTCCTTTTCAATAACTTGGTCATAATATCATTACCTGCTGCATAACTGTTGTAAGAACTCAGCACGGGCCTAGGATACAGTACAACAAACACAAAACATTAGCTAATAGCTGTATCAGAGTTGTTATTAAAGATACACCATGTCATCTGGTATGAATGAAGCATGTCTAGATGATAGAAATAGAAATACGCCACAACTCTCTCCAAAGGAACAACTTTACTGTCAAAGTTATTATTGTTATTATTATCATTATCATTATCATTATTTGTGGTACTGGGGATTGAACTCAGGACTTTATGCTTGCCAGTCAAGTGCTTATTCTACTGAGCTATGTGCCTGGCCCCTACTGTCAAAGTTATAACATGAAACATCAGTGTCAGCATCAATGGACATCTTTTCATCTAAGAAAGGCTGTCGCGCGCAACCTCGGCCGGCAAGGAAGACGCGACAACCAGCTCTTCTTTCCACGGTTTATTCAGGTCCCCTATACAATACTACTTCTCCTGCTAGCTAGCTTTCTTGCTTCCTCCTTCTAGTCTCACTGCTGTCTACCTGCTCCTAGTCTCTCTCAGGGGAAGCCCGCTCATGGCTTTTGAACCAGTGGGCGTCCA